>JAKTTT010000108.1:0-32726 GCA_030581615.1 Alloascoidea africana | reverse complement strand
CCCAATGTCCACCCATTACAACACCTGCATCATACATTTGATAAGAAGAAAGAAAATATGGGTATCGAAAAAGTTAAAATAGCGTTAAGATTATACTTTTTTATTGTTTGTAGTGCGGTAGAGTTGAAAGAAAGGCTCTTCACATTCAGAGCATTTGTGGGACTTTTATTACGGTTGAAAGAATGGAAATGGAGGAAAAGCATGTGATAGTGCCAGTTCATAAGTCATAAGAATTAGCTTTATTAAATGTACTCTTTTTTCTTTAAGCTATAGGCTTGTAATAAATAATTGTCTATTTAGAGAAAGAATTGCTGTCACCAAGATGTTTTGTTTTTCAACAATAAAATAAAGTTAACTTTGACATGTCCATTTTTTCTATTGTTGATCATGCGTCCCTGCGTCATCCAACCTTCAACACACTAGAACTATTTTTTGTCCTTATGGCCTATAAAAAAAACAGAGGACTTTAATCAACACGTTAATGACAAAGAAGTTGGTGGGAGTACATAACGCAAATCCTTAAGCCGCAGTGGTGAAAAATCATCAGTTACAGAAAAGAATTATTTTCAAGATTCCAGTCAAATTAATCCGAATCTAACATTCTATGTAAATTCAATTTAACACTCAGGTGACTGATGGAAGTATCAACTTAGCTACACACATCAAGGAACCACAAATAAAAGTTAAAAAAAAAAAGGAACCACAAATTATAAGTTTCCATACCATTTTTCTTTTCTACCCGCTCTTGGTATCGTGGAGTGCATTGTGGGCTTTGTAACGTAGACCTAGGTACCATTTCTAACTTTTAGATTGGAAATTTCTATTAGTTTTCAATAGCATGGAAGCACTGTGAAAAAATACTTCCCGATAAACCCCGAGAAAACGCTTTGCAGCTGGCAAAAGAAGAATAAGTATACAATCTGGAGTCTGGCGTACGACAATTAGTAAAGCATAGTTTCCGTACCCGTGCGTCTTAGGGTCACGTTTCAGGTTACATAATCAGAATCTTATATGGGTGTATGGGTGTATGGGTGTATTTTCAAATCTATATCAAAAGGTTCAACTTCCCTCTTAAGATGTCAAAAACCAACAATCAGCACAACTGTCGTGCACAGTATGATACATATGCTATCCACCTCCATATGCGCAATACACCCGTACGCCCAGACACGGTGCTTCACCTTATTTATTCCAGCACTCAAGAGTCGCATCTAAATATCAGTAACTGACGGAATTGGTTCGCGAGTCTCTTCGAGCAACAATGGAAGCTTTGAACCTGGGCATAGTTTCCCGCAAAACGAAAATGCGGCCACCTGAAAACAGTACTCGTGATGAGTATGGGCTTGAGAATATGGACGATTTCTTTTCTCCTTCACCACAGTCGCGTAAGGGAAAGGAAAGTACAAATAGTGGGGGTTCGCGTTCTCGAAAGAGAACATTGGGTAGTAGCAACCGGACAAGTATGGCGATTTTTTTTTTCACAGTTTTATTGCATCTAGCAATTTTTTTTCTTTCTTTGATACTGTTTTTTTGGAGGGGTGGGCATCTAACAGATCAAAAGCGAAAGAAACGACAACTAAACGTGCAACTCCAGAAAGAGGAATTGCAAGATCATTAATGCAAGACTTTTCAAAATCGAAAGATCTACCGTCATCATCATTACATGTATGTTATCATGTTGTGCGATTGTTTAAGAAACTAAACGCTCGTATACTAATATCTTGTATAGGACAAACAAACATCAAATGGCACATTCTCCCTCATAACAGATACCGCTAGAAAATTCTTCAACCGATCAGATCGCATAGCAGACGAAATTGAGAGACATTCTGGGAACCAAGCGAATAGCCGCGCACAGAGGAGACAGCCATCGAGCATCAAATCAAATCACAATAGATATTCTTCAGATCAGTCTGAAGAGATCGAGTCTGACCCTGTAATACCTCAAAATGACTCGGAAGAATTTGATCAGCCGAATGGACACGGTGATATTGATAATTATGAGGAGGAAGAAAATGACGATGACTATGACGTGGTAGAGCAGGATGAAGATGAAGACGAAGAAGAAGAAGAAGAAGAAGAAGCAACAATAAATGATGCTGAAATGTCAGATGCTGAATCCGTATCAGAATCATCCCCTATACCGAGAACGACTGCACCACCAGTCCCAGCACAGCGAACGACTCGGAGAAGCTCCACAAGAAATGCAAACACGACCACTACGCGAGCAACAAAAAGTGGAGGCAAAGCAAAAAAGACTGCAGCATCATCATCTAGTAAACAAAAAGCTGTTGGCAACTCCGGAGCGAAATCAAAATCAAACTCAAAGCCATTACCATCAAAGGCCAACAATAAGACGAAGCAAAAGCCTGTTCATGAAGAGGAACAACCAATCCGTCGATCTGCACGTACGCGTGTACAACCTTTAAAGTACTGGATGGGAGAACGAATGATATACCGACTGGATCACCACGGGCTGGACAAGAACGATGTAGCAGTACCTGAAGTAGTGGAAATTGTTCGCAAGGCTTCGCCTCCTCCTTCTTCTACACGTTCACATCGATCTGGAACAAGAAGAAGCAAAAAGGCAAATGCACGCGTTAAAAAGCGGATAGAATCAGACTCAGAATCCGATTTGGACACGTTAAGTGGGACAGAATGGGAAAGACAAGCAGGGGAGCATGGTGCAAAAGGAAGGTATGTCGCGGAGGTGTTTGATTATCCTGATACAGAGACAAAAATAGAAAGGACTGTGGCCGTTTCTCCCAATGCTGTGGTTTTCAATAAAGTTCAGAATGCATCGTTTGATCTATCAATTCTTTTTGATGAAAACAAGGAGTTTTCAGCAAGTGGTATTATCCGACTACCAGCTGATGGGGGTTCCAAACCATCAAAGCCATCAAAAGATACATACTTTGTGTTTTATGTCATTTGTGGCGCTGTTGAAGTCACTCTTAGTGATCAAGTCTTTGTTGTCAGAAGGGGAGGCATGTTTGAGGTGCCAATGGGAAACTACTATTCCTTCAAATGTGTCAGCAAGAAAGAATGTCGGTTGTTTTTCTCACAATCCAAGTATGTTCTGTTAGAAAGTGATGAAGAGGAAGAAGAGGAGGAAGATTGATAAAATGCAAATGCCAAAAAATAAAATAATTGTGTACAAAATTTGGTCTGTTCCTTTTCACAGATGGGCAAGGATAAAAAACGGCACAAAGCCTATCTTTTGCGGGACTTCAAGTTTGTTTTTGAATCAGAGATTTTCTGATATATAAGTTTTGTCTTGTCTTGTCTTGGCTTGTTTCTTGTGTACTACTTCAAGTGTACTATATACATTTATGTAATGTCCTGGAGTTTTTTCTTCTCGGTTAAAGAGAGTTGTTAATTTCCCCAAAGCTGTAATAAAGGGCAAGCTGACACTTTAGTTACAAAAATGGAGTCAGCTTGCTTTGAAAAAACCACCAAAAAACTCTTAGTGTTTGGAGCTCTGTGTGTCCTCTTGGATCAAAAGAACGCCAAAGTCCAGGCATCTCTGGAAATACAGAAATCATGGGTGGTTTAGCTGCACCGACAATTGGGTGTTTTGGCACTCACGGAAAGCCAGAACTTGAACCCAGTTATAAAGGAGATGAAGAAATGATTGGAGATTCTGGCGAGACCAAAATAGAATAGTCCTTTGGAATTGAATGTTGAAGGGCTGTGGAGAAGCACAGAGCCTGGCTCTTTCTTTGGAAAACTACGTCGTATATTCTAACTCCCCAAACCAAGAGTAAATGCTTGGATAAAAGATGAGGATTGCTCTTGGATCAGTTCACCATTTACTTTGAGTCAAGTTCTACAATTTTTTTACTTATTGCCCATTCTGAGAAACAAAATGATGTTGAAATCCCATTATACCCAATGATAGTGTAAATAAATAATACAAGCAAACAACAACGAAAAAAAAAAGGAAGTACAAGAAAAGCTATCATCAAAAAAACACTAACTTCTTATTTCATCAAGCAAGAAGCGTCAAAACAAAGTAAAAAAGAAAGAAAAAGAAAATCTTTTGCTTTTTCAGGGTGTTTCTTTTTTTTTTTTCAGGTTTTCATTATCGTAACTTCTAATGCAAAATTTCGAGATTACTCTAATTCTCCTTCTTGAGCTTTGAGCATAGAGTTTATAGTATAAAAAAAGCAAGAGTAAATGAACAAAAAGAAGAATTTCCTTGGTGTACAAAAATCAAACTTTTACCACATTGGATGTTGAACTAATGTAGAAAAGATTCATTTCTGATGAGAGGAAAGGAAAATGAACGGGAGGGCATGCTTTTTCCTGAAAGCATACACAAGTGGGGCTAAGGATCAGCAATTTAATCCTTCTGGGCATACTTTTCACGGAATACCTTGACAGCCTCAATCATGTTTGTCAATTGGCCCTTGGTTTCCTCCCAAGTTCTGGTCTTTAAACCACAGTCAGGGTTGATCCAGAGCTTCTCAGGTGGGTAGCCAGACTTGAGAATCTCCTCGATTCTAGCAACAAATTCCTCCTTTGGTGGGACACGAGGAGAGTGAATGTCAAAGAGACCAAGACCAATATGGTTAGGATAGTGGAAAAAGTTCTCAATGTAATGGGCATCATCCTTCTTGGAGTACTCAATGGAAACTACATCAGCATCAAGAGCCTTGATCTGAGCAGGGTCCAAATCAGAGTAACAAAAGTGGGAGTGGATTTGAGTGTCATCCTGGACACCAGATGTTGCGATTCTGAAACCACGAGAAGAGTAATCCAAGTAATCATCCCTCTGTGGGCCAGCTCTCAGAGGAAGACCCTCACGAACAGCTGGCTCATCGACCTGGATTACCTTGATTCCAGCAGCTTCCAAATCATTGACCTCGTCACGGAAGGCAAGGGCCAATTGCAAGACCTGGGTTCTCTCGCTAACGTCATCACGAGGGAAAGACCATCTGATGGTTGTAATAGGACCAGTCAACATACCCTTGACAGGCTTGCTGGTAACAGACTGGGCATACTTGGACTCCTTAATGGTCATTGGGGCAGGTCTGGAGAC
This sequence comes from Alloascoidea africana, assembly GCA_030581615.1. Classification (NCBI taxonomy): domain Eukaryota; kingdom Fungi; phylum Ascomycota; class Alloascoideomycetes; order Alloascoideales; family Alloascoideaceae; genus Alloascoidea; species Alloascoidea africana. The sequence goes on along the minus strand of JAKTTT010000108.1, from coordinate 27,682 downwards.
ATCACCAACAACAATAGGTGGTCTGACGTATCTTGAACCGTAGGACTGGACCCATCCAAAGGTGGTGAAAGCAAATCCTCTCAATCTCTCACCAAAGTATTGAACCATATCGTTTCTCTCGGGTTCACCGTGGACCAAAACGTCCAAGCCAACCTCTTCCTGGAACTTGATAACCTCATCAATTTCGTTCTCAATGAACTTCTCATAAGCCTCAGCAGAAAGTTCGCCCTTGACAAACTTGTTTCTGTTGATTCGGATCTCCTTGGTCTGTGGGAAAGATCCGATGGTGGTGGTTGGGAAGGGAGGGACCTTGACAGTCGACTTTTGAGCGGCAAGACGAGCAGCAAAAGGAGACTTTCTCTTGGCATCAGCCTCGGTGATGTTGGCAACACGTTCCTGGACAGCGTTGTCGTTGGTGATCTTGGAGTTGGCACGGGCGGCAACGCTCTTTGCGTTTGCTGCAAGGGCCTCTGAGACATCCTCACCGTTGACAGCCTTGGTGATGACAACGACCTCAGCAACCTTCTGGGTAGCAAAAGAGAACCAATCCTTGATCTCGGGATCAATCTTCTTCTCACTGTCAAGGTTGACAGGAGTGTGCAACAGAGAGGAAGAAGTAGCGACAATGACACGGTCGGCACCAATCTTCTCGGTAACCTTCTTCACGGTCTCGATGGACCTGGCAAAGTTGTTCTTCCAGATGTTTCTTCCATCAACAACACCAACAGAGATGACCTGCTTGTCGTTGATAATAGCCACAGTCTCTTCCAATTGCTCAGGAGACCTGACATAGTCAAAGTGGAAACCAGCAACAGGCAAATCCTTGATGGCAGGAAGGTTGGGGCGGACATCACCAAAGTAGGTGGTCAAGATGATCTGGGGCAATCCTTCCTGGGCAGCGAGGAAATCAAAGGCGGTTTTGAAAGCAGCCTGGATGTTGGCTGGGAGATCCAAAACGAGAGTTGGCTCGTCGATCTGGACAGTCTTAGCACCAGCGTCAGCCAACTTCTTCAAGTATTCTGCGTAAACGGGAAGCAACTTCTCGAGGAGTGAGATTGGTTCCAGATCCAAGGATCCCTTCTCGGCCTTACCCAAGTAGAGGAAAGAAACGGGTCCAAAAATGACGGGTCTGGTTTCAATTCCCAAGGCCTTGGCCTCAAGGTACTGGTCAACAGCTTTTGTTGATGTGAGTTTGAACTCGGTGTAGTTGGCAAAAGTGGGTCTGACATAATGGTAGTTCGAGTCAAAGAACTTGACCATCTCGTTGGCAACAACATCAACAGCAGCAGTGGTCTCGGTGGCCTTTCTCTGTAAGCCTCTGCCAATGGCAAAGTAGAGATCAAGGGGAGTCAGATCAAACTTTGTGTAACGCTCGGGGATGGCATTGACAGCGACACTCAAGTCGAGAATGTGATCGTAAAAGGAGAAATCATTGGAGGCAATGATCTCGACACCGGCTTCCTTCTGGAGAGTCCAGTTGTCAGCTCTGATCTTCTTACCAACGGCGATCAGCTCCTCCTGGGAGGTTTTTCCCTGCCAGTAGGCCTCAGTAGCCTTCTTCAGTTCACGGAAGGGACCAATACGGGGAAAACCCAAGACAGACGACGAAACCATACTTGTGGAGGATTAATTGAGTAAATCGGAAGAGTGTGGGAGAGAGGGAGGGATGATACGACGGGAAAGGAAAAGAAGGAGAGGGAATCTGCCCGCTTTATATATTTCGCTCCGGTCCCGAATGAAAATTTTGGGCGCCCGGGTCAGGAGCCGCCAGCCAATCAGCGCCGCCCGCGCCGATTTGCAAAGCACACGTGAGAAGCACGTGTCTACCGCTATGTACATGGGTTTTTCCATCTTCAACTTTCCAACATCTGGATCTTGATCTGGTTCTGGTTCTGGTTCTGGTTCTGGTTCTGGTTCTGGTTCTTCACTCCTGCTCACGGCCCGCGCTCTTCTGGAACGCCTCGTACCGCCTCTCCCACAACCCGCGCTGGTCCGGCGTCTCGTACGCCGTGCGCGCGGCCCCGGAAAAGTAGAGACGGGCAATCCGGCCGCACTTGGCAGAAAGCACCTCAATTGTCTGATCTCGCACAATCTGTTCCACTAGCGTCTCGGTCGACAGCCAGCTCTGAATCGCGGAAATGCTGGCTCTCGACCGTCTCTCGTAGTCCCTGGCGCGATAGCTGTCGATGCGCGGGTCGATTGTAGACGTGGCCTGCTGCTGATCGACGTCGGCTTTATTGCGATTCGCTTCGCCCACGCCAGGTTCTCCTTCCTCGGCGATTCCCTTGCAGTAAACAATTAGCGAGTCTCTAGCGCTCCACGCAGGGAACAGAAACTTTTCTGTAAAGAGCTTGCACAAGTCGGAATCGGGTCCCTCTTTCCCAGTTTTGTTCTGTTCGCTTAGCAGTCTATCACGCTCGGAATGGTTATTTAACAGAGTATTCAGTTTCTGGCTTATCACGTCGTCCGTGTAGGATCTTGACAGCCGTAGAAACTCACGGACTCCATGTGGCGAGTAGCAGGCCTCTGGCGTTTTCGGAGGTGGAGACAGACCAGGGGTCGAGAAAAAAGAGTTGCTGCTCAACGAGGAAGAAAATGATGATGATGACCTGCCCGACATCTGAGTGCGATGTTCTGATGCTGTCTTTGTCTCTGTTGTTGGCGGTTGTGCTGTTTGTTCGGAAGACCACAGGCCCATTGGAGAGAGTGGTGGGTGAGAGTGTGGTTAAGTTTCCTTGCACTAGCGAAGAGAACATTTAGTACCAGCAAGACCAGACTACACCACCACTCTCAGAAGTACCAAGAGCTTTTCGGTGCTTTTCCGCGCCTTTTTCTGTTTTAATTGGGCTCTTGCAAACAAATCACAGTAGATAAATCAAAGCGTAGAGGATTACTCCTAGAATTGCGTACTTCCATGGAAGCCCGCCCTGACAGGAGTAGAAATAGAACTGGTCTCCAAATCCATCCTCCGAAAGTGCCATTTGAACAATAATTGCTCCCTGATTATTACCCCAATCGGACATTACTAAGCTTAATTCCGTGCTTCCAGCTCAGATGAGCTGCCTGAAGAGCTTCCTGAGGTCTCACGTTAAATGTACCACATCATACCATCATAAACCAGGTTGGTTTCACATGGTTTGACGAGCTTTTTGATTTCATTAATAAGCCGCATTGGTATATAATTGGAGCACGACTATCCTCTTCTCCTCCTTTTCCTTCTCCTGTAAACATTCAGACAGTACGAATCAACAATGTCAGTTAAAAAAGTCATCATCTTTGGAGCAAATGGTAACGTGGGCAAGCTTCTTTCTGCACAGCTGTCCAAACTGACCAAAGAATTTGACACTGTTGCTGCGATCCGTGATCCTGTGCAATCGCCAACTTTTGAAAAGATTGGAATAAAGACAACTATTTTCAATCTCACTGCACCCTATGCCGATTTTGTCAGCGTGACAAAGGGGTTCGATGCGGTTGTTTTCAGTGCTGGTGCCGGTGGGAAAGGAGGAGCAGAAAACACAGTTGCAATTGACCTTGATGGTGCCGTCAAGGCCGGAGAAGCAGCGGTAGAAAATGGGATCAAGAGATTTGTCATTGTCAGTGCAATTGGAGCTGATGATAGATCATTTTGGTATGAGAGTCCCATTAAAACCTACTACACCACTAAACATTATGCGGATCGCGTTTTGAGAACTCTACCCCTTGATCTCACGATTCTGCAACCTGCTTTGCTTTTGAACGGACCTGGAACAGGTAAAATCGAGGATCCTGCGCGTGTTTATGGACAACCAAGGGATAAATTGGTCATTGACCGTGCTGATGTTGCGACAACTGTGATTGAAAGTTTGAGAAATGACACCACCATAGGCAAGACCATCCCACTTATAACTGGTGATATCGCCATTTCTGATGCTTTTAAAGCACTTTAAAAAAACGTCCGTTTTTTCTATTTCTTTCTATCGGTATATAGGGTTGTTTAAAAAGCTTTTGAGGAGAAAAATAAACGTTGATGTTGCTCCAAACAACAAGTTTGTGAGATAATTCATCAATCAAATTATCATTATCATTTTCATATCATGAACATGTAGTGTATCTGGACTGACTGGGATTAGATCATTTACAATTCAACAGTTTGGTCAACCTGTACTGTACGTTCTAATTCATGCGATATCAAATAACATGGCAACGGGGCCAGTTTTTTTCCATTAAGGGGAGGTGTATATGAATAGTAATCGTAGTAATGATAAGAGAGAGAAAAAACGAAGAAGTTGGTAATACTAGAAAATGTGAAAATAAGTCATAAGCAACAAAAACAGTGGTCATCATCATCATCATCAAAAGTTGATCTGATAGTGTACATAAAACCGGTATGATGGTTGTATAATAAATAATAATAAAAAAAGAATAGTGGGACAAAAGAGAGAGAACCGGCAAAAGAAACAAAAGAAAAAGCATAAACATGTAAGGGAGAGCGTCTAGCCATCTAGTCATAATTGTAAAAGCTAGTGCCAAAAAAAATAGCAAAACAAGTAAATAATGAGTTGTTGATCCTTTAATAGATCAAATTTTGTAGTTTACTTGAGTTTGTGGAATGTCTAATTGATGAGGAATAATGATCTATATTGCTCGTGCTCATTCCACGTCCTTGGAAATGATAACTCTTGCGCCGATTATTACTCTCAGGTTTACCAGTATTATTGTCAAGGTAGCTCGTTTTCAATGCCATTTCAATTTCTCGATTTGCTGTGTGATTGTGAACTGCCAGTGCTGATGCTGCATATCCTTTGTACTGGCGCAATTGACGGCTAAGATACGAGGGAAGAGGTGGCTTTACGTTGGACTTTGATGGGATGGAGAGATCCAGCGAAGAAGAAGCAAATTGGGAAGATCTCGAAGAATAAGAAGAGCTGGAAGACGTGGATGAGGCTGAAGACTTGGAACTGGCGCTTGAATTGGAACTGGACGACGAGACTGAAGAGCTGTAACTGGAGCTGGAGCTGGAGCTGGCGCTAGAGCTAGAGCTTGTTTGTGACTGGGACATATTGGAACCAGACTCGCTATGCCTGGGCGGGATCACGAGCTCCAGAGATGGGGATACAATTCTCGAGGATCTGTACTTAATTGACCTGCCATTGGTGTTCCTACGTAGTAAGTCTGAAGATTTGCTAGTGCTCTTTGTAGATACACCAGTCGCTTTCAAAAACCGATCTTCTGCTTCTTGCGCCAACTGGTATTTTATAGGGTCGAGAAATATGGCAAAACACGAGTACAGCTCTTTCTTTGATATCGTGAGATCCCAGTTCAGCAAGCAGAGCAGCTGCCGCTCCATCAGATTTACTTCCCGCAATGTGAACATGCCTTCTGTGTATGCAGCCCAGTGTCTGTTCAAAGGGGAAGAATCATTCAGCGTCTTCGCTGTGATAATCAGACACGCCAGGAATATGCGATGTATCGTACAAGGAAGGCCTCTGGCACTCGGAGGCAGCTTTTCTCGAAGCCTTTTCAGGTATACTGCACAAGACATGAGGGTAGGCGTCTGCACATTTGAGTACTTGACAAGTGTATCTATAAAATTCGTCAAAGACGGTAGTTTTTTCACAGTTGTTGCAGTTGCACTGGCTGTTTTAGCTTTTGTTCTTCTACATGTGTTCTTGCCACCACCGTAGGATTGCTTTGATGAGCTGGCAGAAGCCGGATATTCATTTGTCGCTGAGGGAGATATTGGAATTACCAATGATGCAGTTGACGCCAGGACATTGATCATTTGTGGCGTTACTGGCGACCGCAGAAAGACATCGAGAGCAGTCTTGTCCGATGGAAAGACGTCCATTTTTGGTCTTTGTAATTGGGGAGGGAGAACCTTAACCAAGAGACGGACTCGAGATCAAGAATAAGAAGAAAGAATATTTTAAAAGAAAGTGGAAGAAAGCCAGGTGAGGTGGAGGATCTTCAAGTATCTTTATAACATGTAGTCCAAATTAAAATATGAGAAAAGTAGATGTGGCAGATCTCATTTTGGCATTTGCTCACTTCACTGCTTATTTATGTCTAATCTCCTCTCCAGGTTTCAAAAGCTCATTAATGACGGTCTTGATGGGGGACGAGACTTTACAAGGCGATCAGAGAAGTTTCCAAAGCATACCAAACAATGTCTAGCTCTGGCTTTGGACTCTGAACACCATTCCCGCCTTGGCCGCCCGTCTCTCTCTTCTCCCTGATTTTTTCTGGTCCTTGTCCATTTCCCCTTGCCACTCTACTTAGAATGAAGGAAATGTGAGACCATGCGAGCATGAACAGAAAGACATGAAAGATGAGACCCTTTTCCATTGGCTGGCCATTAGGAGTGACGTATCGATTAAAAAGCACGGGCCATATGATCATCACCTTTAATGCCAAAACAGGAAAATAACATCTTCTCTCTCCTCTACTTTTCTCTTCTTTTTCAACTTATAGGGGTTTATTACAGAAAACAAGAGAAGAAGAAGAAAAAAAAATGAAATGAAATCTTGATTCGAACCGATACGATGCTTTCGTTCCCCGCAAGAATTGCCGCTGTTGATCTCTATACATTTCCTATAAACTCAGATGCTTGTTATTTATTGCTCTTTGCCTAATACTGAGCGCACCAATCTAGTCACAATTCTTTAACAAATGACAGATCATCGGAAAACACACGGTTAAAACAAAGGCAAAAAAATATATTTGCCTCTTCTTCAATTTCCAATTTTATTTTTGTGTTTTTGTGGGTTTTGTGCGCTCTAAACAGATAATTAATGAGATAAAAAGAACCCCCCAAGAGAAAGAAGACAAGAAAGAAAGATTTGCTTCTTTTTTGACAATCTTTTCTTTTGAATGAGGTTATGATTTGGATTCTTTATTAACCATTTATCTGGCCAAAAGCATTTAGTAACATGTTTTCATAAGTCATCCAACACATTCGAAATTATTTTGTACAAAAAAAAAGTCCCCGATTTACAAAGTGCCAGCCTTCTAAAGACCACCTTCAACAGGATAATAAAAAAATGAGATGGCAATGATAATATAGGTACCCAAAAGCATTGCACCTTCGAGCCAATTGCTCTCACCATCGAGAATAAGATAGTTGGTTATGAAAACAGAAACAAACAATATCGCGGTTTCAAAAGTTGAAAAAAAGAGACTCATAGGCTTGTCAAAAATCCATCCCAAAATGACCAGGAAGGGAGTCAGGAAAAGGGCAATTTGCATTGAGGAGCCAATAGCAACTCCAATGGCCAGGTCCATCTTGTCCTTCATGGCAACCACAACGGCCGTGACATGCTCAGCCGCGTTTCCAACAATAGGAAGTAAGATCAAACCGATAAAGGTCTTGGAGAGACCCGACTCAGCAACCAAGGGGTCAATGGAGTCGACGAGGTATTCGGCACAAACAGCCACAACAATCGTGACAACAGTAAGGAGAATGATGGAGTCTCGTGGTTTTAAAGTTGATTCCTCTGGCTCCTCCTCCGCAGAGCTTTTGAAAAGAGAGGCATGTGTCTTTAGTTGGAAGAACAGGTACAAAACATAAATGACCAAAATTACAAGACTGGTACCTCTTGATAGAGACAAAAGATGTTGTTCATTCTTTGTTGAGTCGGGCACACTTGCATGAAATGCCGCGGGAATGAGCAAAGAGATGGTGGATAGGGCCATCAAAGAGGACATTGTTTGTGCAACGGTTTGGTTAAAGCATTGTTGGACTCTATTGTAACCGCCAGCAACAAAACAGCAACCAAGAACCAACAAGAGGTTTGAAAGAATTGAACCTAGCATGGAAGCCTGTACAATTTGAATTTCACCAGCTTTCAACGCGACTATGGCGACAATCAGCTCTACCGCGTTTCCAAAAGTCGCGTTCAAGAGACCTCCAACGGTTTCACCCACATGAACCGCAATCTCTTCAGTTGCAAATGAGAGCAGGGCCGCCAGGGGTATGATTGCGATAAAGTTTAAAGAGAAGGTGACGGTAGGGGTCCACTCCAGGGCCCCAGCGATTATTCCAAGTGGAACGAAGACCAGAAGCACGTTGACGCTGGAGCTGAGAAAGATCGCTTTGAGTATGAAGGCGAATGAGTTTTTGGGTCGTGAGGGCTGTCCACCCAGCAAAGGGTCAGCAGCAGAGGGCATTGTTCAGGATTATTAGGGGAAAAAAGGTGAGAAAGAGAAGTAAAAGAGTGTGGAGTGTCTGCTTAATAGTTGAGATCCTGAGCGAGCCGCCCAGTTTCGCATGAGCACAGATAGTTCCTGTATGTACGCGTGCGTGCTGGAAGTTACGCGTGGACCCTGACCGGGGCTGTGTGCATGGCACGTGTCTGGGGGTTAACGTGTGCGCTGAGTCAGCGCTGAGTCAGCGAGATTTGAATCACCTTTTTCGTTTTTTTTCTCTTGTTTGGCAGTCTGGGGAAATCGAGCTGTAGCCTCATGGTCCTCCAGAATGTGTCTGTGTCAACTGTTCTTCGATTGTGGCAGCCGCTGGCCAGTAGCCGGCCCGTAGCTGTATGTAGGAGCCGAGCTTAAGATTTGGTCTGCCATTTCTTTGCGTCCCGTTCGTGCCAAATGTGCTGGACTACGGACCCAGAGTCAAGCGTCTCTGTTCTCTATCTTATCCCCAAGTTAATCGGCAACAAGCGTTGTGGACCGACATCGAACATCGATCCAAAGCGAAAGCGAAAGCGAAAGCGAAAGCTGTTACGGAATTCGCATGCGTAGGGGCCTTTATCCCCGGCGAATCTTGCCAAAAGTTTTAGCGCCAACCTCTGGACGAAAGAAGGCCGGCCCAAATCTAATCTCAAGCCTTGTTTTTTTGTATCCCATCAAGTCTCACACTTCTGCATTTTCCTTACAACTTTATTAATGACAGCTTTTTTAATTTTTAATTGCAACAGGCTTAACCTTAGCATTATAATACGGGGACAGGCTGACGAGACGACAAAGAGTAGAGAATCCTAGCTTGGCTTTTCTGAGACCTGAACAATTAAAAGAAAGGCGTCCCATTTCCCATTTCGAAAGTTCACTCGATCAATCTCTATTCTTGTTTGGGCATAGTACGTGTTTCCAGCGGCTTTCTGGTGTGTCACTAACCATTCTAACGCACTGTAGAAGCATTGCTTCTGCCACACGAGAAGCGCGGCCGAGGCTATTCTAGACGGATTAAATGTGCTGGTGGTATATAAATCTTTTTAGCGCCCATAGGAATTTTCTTCCTTTTCCCCTTCTTTTTTGCTCTCCTTTTTACATTGGCTAGTAGATCTAGGATTTCTTCAGCTTTTTTCTGTTTGTTTCCGTATATTCAAACGTCTTAAAAGTTTGTTTTCACTTTAGCTTTTCAATTCTTCTGCAAGATGAGTATCAACTATAGCAATACGGAACAGAGCAACACGCGATCCAACATATCATGGAGACTACAGCGTGCTAAACAACGAAGTGCAAGCTTTAGAAGCCAAAGGCCACCGGCAACAATTGGAGGCGGCATCAACAGCGTTCGCAACAGTGCCAGTAGTGGCCAGCTTCCAACCGGATGTGCCACTCACAATAGCTATGCCAGTGTTAAAAGTGCACCTCCGCTTTTCCCCAATATTGCATACAGCCCTGATGAAGATCAGGACATGATTCCCGGTACGCCTGCTTTACCTGATGCCCCAAGCCCTACTGCCAGCCAAGAACAATTTGTTCAAGGCCATTCTTACCACCTCAGCTCTGGTGGTGGTGATAACAGATCCATCTTTAGCTCTTCAAATTGCAGTTTTGTCGATTCGTACCACCAAAGAGCAACTTCATTCACTTCTTCTCATACAGGTTCAAATGCAAGTACTGTACTTTCGTTAAAAGAAGAGAAACGACAAGGAAGTTTCGCCTCTGCTTCAAGAACTACCTATGAACAACCTTCAAGTAACTATATCATATCCAGAGCTTCTACAAATAGCATCAACAAGAGAAAATCCCAAACCATTCGTTCAAAGACCAGAAACTTTAGTGTGGTCAGTGAAAATACCTATGTGGGCAGCATAATGACCCAAAGCACCGCCAGTAGTGATAAGAGCCTGATGACGAATGGCTCAATTAGTTCAGGCACATACACAACGGAGGAAGAAGAGGAAGAGGATGAAATCTCTTTCCATTCCGAATCTTCCGTTGGCAATCATTCTACACGTAACAACAGTTTCAAATATTTTGAAGACAGTAAGCCTAGCCTATCATCTCTCCCATCCAGGAATCTATCCTCTTTACCGCCAAAGATTGGCGATAATGGCAACAACAATTCCACCAATTCCTACCTTACTCACAAATCATCAGAAAGTCAAAGCAAATTCTTAGAAGATTTGAAAAAAGCGAACGATGACATATCCCGGAGATCCGATAATGCTGGAATTCATCACCTTGCGAAAAACAGCGTTTGTTCTCTTGCAAATGATGTACAGAGTATCATCTCTGAAGATGACGATGATGATCCTTACGACAGATATGCATCTTTGTCATTTGAGCCTGTTAAAGGTGAAAAGAACAAGCAATCTAGAAAAGCTGGTGGGTTCCGATCCCTGTTTAAGAAAGGAACCAAGGCCTAACTGATTGCTGTGCATGCTTTTTTTTTTGTTGATTTTCTAAAACTTTTTTTTTTTTCATCAGGTTGGTTGAGTTTTTCGATATTTTAAACGCTCTTTTTTTTTGATTTTCTTTCCCGATCATCTACGCTTTCATAATGATTGTATAACATGTTCTCATTAGCCCTTCACTCGTTGAAACTTGCTTCTCTTCTGCCTAAATGAGGTAACTCTTAAATTTGGTGCGCTCTTTGGTATACTTTTTTGTTCATTAATTTTTCTTAAAAACTGATCCATCAACTGTATTTATTTATTTATTTATCTGTTTATTTTTTTTGTTGTTGTCTGGTTCCTCACTTGTCAGCACTTGCCGATGAATTTTTTTCTATTTGTCTTTTGTTGGAGTTTGTACTTTGCTCTTGTTTATGTTTATGTTCTTTTTGCTGTTGGTTGACATTTAAAATGGTGCCTGTATTTGATACTATTGGGGAAAATGGCCAAAAAAAGAAAAAAAAAAAGATGAATAATAGACCCGGATACAATATAGGCGGTACATTTTGGACATATACATATTAGCTATTTTTCTGTCTTACTTTAATATCTATTGACTAATTGCCATTGTTCTTTTTTGGCTTGTGTATGTCTCTCTTTTCTTTCCCAACAATAGAGGAAAAACAAATGAAATAGAGGACAAAGGAATAACACGGCAAGTTTTCAAGGTCAACAAACAAGTATAAAGAAAAATCAGTAAGACGGAGATTTGGTTCCCTAACGTACATGTCACTTTCCATAATAAAGAGCCAAAATAAAAAATAAAAAAAATAGATTAAAAGAGTTAAAATAGACACATTCCTGTGACATGTTTGATACATCTGTGCATCACTTTTTTTGACAGAAATGTAATGGAACATACAAATTATGACAGACAACCAAACGTTGCATTGTTTAAAACGTTGCATTAATTTTCCTGTTGTTTTTTTTTTTTTCATTTTGGCTTTTTTTTGGAACAATAATGCGTAATGCAAAATTCAAAATGCGTTTTAATAAAAGAAAGAAAGAGATTAGGAATGACACAATTTCGTGAAACATGCAAAAAGCATCAAAGCATTTTCCATCAAGATGTTTAGAAACCAGGTTTACATGCATGTACTGTGTATCTATCTCCCATTGTACTCAATTTTTAAAATCAACAGTAATCGTCGTCGTCGTTGTACTTTTCATGTTTTAAACTGGATCAATGTGTGTGTCTCATAATGATTTTCGCAAGATCTTTATGAATGTGATAAATTCAAAGATGATAAATCATGATATATCGAGGATTGTTTTGTTTGGAATTGGAGACCATCAAACAAGAGAATGTTAATTGGAGAGAGGGGGGGATAGAAATTATTGAGAGAAATGAAGGGTTCTTCCAAACACCACTTCAGAAAGCACCTTTATTGGAAACCTCTTTTCTAAATTGGAATTTAGTAAACAATAGGAATATTTGTGGGAAAAGAAAAAGAGGAGGTGCAAAAATGGAGGACGTCACTGTACGTTGTTGTTTGTGCAGACTAATGTGCTTTTATTTCTTCAACAAGGTATGGATCACACTTGACATGTTTTTGACAGCAAGGTAGAACAGAAATGATGGAGACAACAAATAATTAATTTTTTCTCGACATGTCTGTGTGTTCTACAAAGCAAGGAGGAGTAGCCTTAAGAATAAGACAAGTTGGAAAGATAAGAAATTGAAACCCACAAAAAAAAAAGAATGAGAGAGAATTGTAAAGATCCTGACCTCTACATTCAAAAAAAAAAAAGAAACAGGTACCTGGAAATGCAATTCCTCTCTATCTTCCTACTCATGATTTTTAACTTTTATCTTGTGTTTCGTAAACCTATTTTTTCTAAATATGTTTAGTATCATCAATTAGATCATCTTTGGAGTATGAAAAATCCGCAACTCCTGAATTTCCGCTTTAGTTAATATCCATTAACATGAGAAAACGGGATTATAACACCAATTATGGGAGTGAGTGAGTAAGTGGTGTTTGGGAAACACCTTGCGCTTTAATCATCTTATTCTACGAAGAATAAATAAATAAATAAAAAGAATGACAGAAATGAAGATTAACAAACACAAAACAAAAAGTAATCCCAAAAGTTACTTTGTTCTCATTTTAATCCAATTATTGGGGAACAACGAACCCCATTTTGTATTAATTTTTCGGAAAACATCCGGTCCGATCCAGAGACATACCAACGTCGAGGTCAACGCCGACAAGCCAAAGAATGGAACTGAGAAACTATGGCCCTTTTTTTTTGGCCGGACCGTTGTTGGAAACTTTGACGTTTGGCTCATGTAGTAGAGCTTAGACCTATTTGAGAGAAGAAGGTTAAAAACAAAACTCAAAACAAAAGTGAGGGTAAATGGTGCGAATTGGGTGAAGATGCAGCACAGATCCAGCTTCAAATCCAATAACCCAATTCCAGATATCGGAATCGGGAATCGGTCCAGAATTTCTCACTTTGTGGTATTGCAAATGTCGATTTCCATGACCGGGAGGTGAGTTCCGGAATTGCGCTTGGTAGTGAGCAGGAGGAGTGTGAAGAGCTGGTTAGCAATATGCCAATAGAATCGACAAATTGATACAGAAAAAAGTCGATACAAGAGGATGCGCTGGTCGCCAACGGCTAGAAAGAGCAAGAGGACCCAGCAACAGAACCTGAGACTCCCGCGATACAAAAAAAGGCCCTACTTGTTGCTTGATGAAGAAGCAGCGGGTGCTAGTTCGAGTCGTGAACATCTCTCCCAGGCGGTTTTGTCCTGGGCGAATCTTATGATAATTACAGTAGGAAAGCTAGCTGGAGCTCTGTGCCTGTACGTCTGTGACCACTCACAATGTCTTTTCGAGCAGGAGTCTCCTTTTACAATTACCTATTCCATTCTTTTTTTTTCCCTTTTTTTTGCGTTCTACGCTTTCTCTCCCTATCGCACACATTGTTATACCAACTATGGTCGCAGATACCTTGGACCAGAGAACCCAACCCATGTCATCGAGTTGTACGCAAGAGGCTGTAACTGGCGATTCACAAGGAGCAGTAGCAGCAGTGATGGATGTGGAATTGCTTGAAGGAGCAGGCAAGAACAACCAGAAGTGCAACAATGGCGGCACAAGTATTGGACCAATACTTGTACCAAGAGAAAACAATGAGATTGTGGGGATAGTCAAGTATCAGTTTTTGGGTAAAGCGGAGGAAGGTGAACTTTCGGTGAAAGCAGGAGAACAGGTTTTCATCAGTGCTCATGTCAATTATGAATGGTTTTTGGCCAAACATGTTAATGGATTGGGCGATCCTGGGTTTATTCCAGTTAGCTACGTGCAGTTGTTCAACTCCGGGGCCAAAATGCTTGTTTCTAAAGAGCAGGAGATGGAGTTTATCAAAAGTCATGGAGTTTTGGATCTCGAGTTATGGGGGGCAGAAGCAGAAGCAGAGAATGAAAATGAGAATGAACAACGAAAAGTAAAGTCAGAGTCGAGGGTTAAGGTGAATGGAAATGTGAATGTGAATTTGAAAGGATCTTCACTAGGTTCAAGCACCAGCAAATTCAGTTCCAAATTCAGGAAAAACAGAGCAGCGTCAACTCTGAAGATCCAAGTTCCTCAAGCGTCACTTTCCAATTCCAACATAAAGGTGTTGGTATCACAGCCTGAAATCACACATCTGCCCAGTCCGCGGCCAGGTCCACGTCTAAGGGCCAGCAGGAGTAGGATTGAAATCAGAGCTGTGGATTATGCCCAATCTCAATCTCAATCTCAATCACCAGCGAAAAGTGAATCACCCAGACCCAGAACAAGAACGAGGAGGTCAAAGCCGAGAACAGGACCAGCAGCGAGAATTGAGGGTCTATCATTAACCACGTCCAGTTTCCAAAAGGGCAAATACTGGTATTACATCGTGTGTACATTATCGAACGGGAGGAGACGGACGCTGAGGAGGAACTACCAGGATTTTTACAATCTTCATACACAGTTGATGGCGGCGTTTCCTAAAGAAGCCATGTGCAAGAGAAAAGAGGATAGACTTATACCAAGCATACCTTCACCTTGTACGAGCTTTGTGGAGACCAAGGCACGGCAGAAACAGATTGATCTGGATTGTTATTTACAGAAGCTAATGGTGTGTCGGAGCGAGGTTGAGAACATGTACATTGTGGATTCGGCGGTGATGGTGGACTGGCTCCAGGTTCGAAACCACCACCACGAGGCGGAAGTAGAGGCCGACAATAGCAGCAGCGAGTGCGAGCACAGTCCGCAGAGCTCACGAACCTCTCGATCGAGCTCCATCAAGTCGTGGGAGACGCAGACTCGGACACAGACGCCCTCGTCGTCATCGTCGTCGTCGTCCTCTCCGCCGCCGGGCTCTGTGGGCTCTGTGGGCTCTGTGAGCAAGTCCATCGAGGTCCCGTCTTCGCTGGGGCTGGGGCTGCCGCTGGGGCTTCCACTACCACTCCCGCTGGGACTGGGACTGCCCACGACGCCGATGACGCCCATGACTCCCGGGGCCGCTGCCCTCAGCACGATCAAGGTCAAGGTGCACTACGGCGGCAACATCGTGGCGTTCCGGACGGCGAGCACGGTGACCACGATGAACGAGCTGGCGGCACGGATCTACGACAAGCTGGGCACGGACCGTCTCACCTTCAAGCGCCGGCTGGCCGACGGTAGCTTCGCGTACCTGTTCGACGACGAGACACTGGCAGCGGCGGTCCGGCGCGACGCGGACGGACGGGCCAAGCTGGTCGTGTTTGCCCAGGACTCTGCTCCCGAGCTTGAGCATGAGCTTGATGAGCTTGAGCATGAGCTTGAGCTTGAGCCCGATCCGCCAGGCTCTATTTGACCGGGGACAAAAGAGATGCTGGCTGTCTAGCCACGGTCTATAATTGTAAAACGTGCTAACTTATAGAATTAATGTTCGTATTCTGCCTCGAACTCAATTGCACAAACTCCTAATGAGAATCAATTCACTGCAACGCTCCCACATTTTCACAAATATTGAATAATAGGGTCATTTTAAAGCTTAGCGTTATGGAGACACACAATCAAGAGGTAGAATTAGAGGGATGTCACCTCCAACAGAGCAGGGTAACTCTCAATCGACACATGTGCCCGTCCGGTACCCCGTCCGGTTCCGGTTCCGGTTCCGGTTCCTGTCCGGACGGAGTCCCGTGCGCCGGTGCTAGACACCCGCGGGCTGACTAACGGCGTTACCCGGCCCCCGAGATCCAGAGGCTGCGCTCGGCGGCCGGCCCGCAAACTCCATCGCAAACCTCAGATATTTAACTCTCGCTTTCTCGCTTTCTCCTTTCCCCCACCCCAATCCAATTGCAATTGCTCTCTTTCTACCACCAAATCTCCAATCTGCCATGTCTTCCAACTCTCTCGAACAGCTCAAGGCCACCGGCACCGTTGTCGTCACCGACACCGGCGAGTTCGAATGTATGCAGTTTCCCCTGTTGGGCTTGTTGGACATACTCTCTGACTAACATTTTTTTCCTCAACATTCCAATCCCAACAGCAATTGCAAAGTACAAGCCTCAAGATGCCACTACCAATCCCTCCTTGATTCTCGCTGCGTCCAAAAAGCCCCAGTATGCCAAGCTCATCGACATTGCGGTCGAATACGGAAAATCACACGGCTCAACCCCAGCGGAAAAGGCCTCCGCTGCTTTGGACCGGCTTTTGGTCGAGTTTGGCAAAGAGATTCTGGCAATTGTTCCTGGTCGTGTTTCCACTGAAGTCGATGCAAGACTCTCTTTCGACAAGGAGGCCACTATCCAAAAAGCACTTGAGATCATTGCTCTTTACAAGTCGATTGGCATCGAGAAGGAAAGAATTTTGATCAAAATTGCCTCCACTTGGGAAGGAATCCAGGCCGCCCGCGAATTGGAAGCCAAACATGGCATCCATTGTAACCTCACTTTGCTCTTCTCCTTTGTCCAGGCTGTCGCCTGTGCTGAGGCCAACGTGACCCTCATTTCCCCCTTTGTGGGGCGTATCTTGGACTGGCACAAGGCCAACACAGGCAAGACCTTTGAAGGTGCAGAGGACCCCGGTGTCATTTCCGTCAAGGGAATCTATGACTATTACAAGAAATTCGGTTACAAGACAATTGTCATGGGTGCTTCTTTCAGAAACACTGGTGAAATTAAAGAATTGGCCGGTGTGGATTTTTTAACCATTTCTCCTTCTCTTTTGGAAGAATTGGTCAACTCTTCGGATCCTGTCCCCAAGAAATTGACTCCCGAATTGGCAATCCAGAAAGATCTCGAAAAAGTGTCCTTTGTAGATGATGAGGCCAAGTTCAGATTCCTGCTTAATGAAGACCAAATGGGAACTGAAAAGTTGTCTGAAGGTATTCGCAAGTTTGCTGCTGATGCTGTTACTCTTTTGTCCCAATTGGAACAGCGAGTTCAGGCTTAATAAAGAAAAAAAAAAACACAAACAACCAAAAAAGAAAGAAAGAAAATGAAAATGCAAATTGCAAATATCCATATAAAACATGGTAGCTTGGCTCCATAACCATATTCACCTCTCTGCTCAACCAGATATTATTATCATACCCTGAAGAAAGTGAAAGTGAAAGTGAAGGTGAAGGTTGATTTGTATTTTTTTTTTCTTTTTTTCTTGTTTCCTTTTTTTGTATTATGTTGTTATGAACGATTAGAAGTATACAGGGAAATATAAGTATCAATGACCATTCTTTTTGTTCTTTGCTATTCCGATACGGACCAAACAAACATAGATCATGCCCATGTTTCACAATTATTACCAGAAATAAATAATGAAGGATAAGAAAAAAAGAAAGAGGAAAGCATTTACTGACAGAGACCCAATAAAATAAAACAACAGTGTTTGTTTTTATCCCAAATCAGCCCGCACCCAGCACAAAAATGCCAAATGCCAAATCCAAAACCAGCCAGCCTTCTTTCTCCCTGCGTGCTTGCAGTATAAAAGATGATCTTCTTCTACCACTCCTTTCTTCTTCTCGTTTCCCTCTCAAATCCTACTTCTGCTTCTGTTTCCGGTTCCTCCCATCCAAAGTAGATCGCATATCACTGCTTCATAATGGCCCCTATCATCACAGTCACCGAAAGCCAGAGCTTGCCCCAGATCGTCCTCCAGCAGTACAAAACCCTGCCAGTGGAGCAAAAGGCGGCCACCACGGGCTATCTCGTCTACAATGAGCCTGTCAACAAGTACGTCCAGGTCCAGATTCCTCCTTATACTCCAGACGAGATCGTTCTCAAGGAATTGGCATCCGCCCCGGTCTCCTCCATCGTCTCCAACACCACCACCTCCAAGTTCACGACTCCACACCAGATCGCCGTCCAGACCTTCACCTCCAGGCCAAACCCCTTGCCCGTGGCCGCAAAGCCTGTCTATGCCATCCAACAGGCAGCCCCTGCTGCTCCCGTCCGTGTCGTGAAGCAGGTGCCAGCTCCAGCTCCAGCTCCAGCTCCCGTCCCAGTTGCCTACTACGCCGTTCAGACCGCGGCTCCCGCCCCGGCTCCCGCCCCCGTTGCGGTGCCTGTGTCCACAAGCACCACGGAATCAACCACCACCTACACCGTCAAGAATCCACCAACCACCACGACCACCTACGCTGTCCAGACCCCGGCTCCTGCTCCTGCTCCTGCTACTTCAACCGCCACATACGTGACATACAAGCTATAATTGCAGTATTGTAGTTTTAAATCATGTTTTTTTTGTTGTCTTGATCTACAGTTGGGTCTGGTTCGTACCAGTATCAGTGATCAAAATTAGCTAACAGTTTATAATTGATGAACATTGAACCTGTGCTTTTGAACCTCTCCATCTATCATTTAAATCTAATTTCAAAACACTTCATTAAATCGAAAAGTAAATTACGGAACCAAAAATAAAAAAAGGTTGGAGATGAGCTGGTTATTTTTTAGAGTCCTTATGCATATCTCCTACATAAACCTTCTTCACATCTTCATCTTCATGCTTTTTCTCTTTCTCTTTCTCTTTCCCTCGGGTTATCCCAATTTCTCCATCAAGACCTTCCACCAAAGCGAGTTTTATACTGTAATTGTCCTTTGCAATCAAGATCCAATACCCCACGAAAAGAACCATCACTCCACCAAATGCAATGATCGCATAGTTCATCGATTGAATATCTGGATTCGGAACCGTGGGGAAGAAGAAGAAAACGGTGGATACTGTTGCATAGACAATAGACACCCAATTCGCAATTGGACCCCAAATCGGGCCCAAGTCATAGGCCCGGGGTGAAATCAACTTGTCACGCCCCACTATGACCAAGACGATAATTGGAATCACATATGAAATGTTGAGAGCAATTGATGAAAGTGAGGTTATAGCAGTTATGGTCTCCTCGGAGAAGAAGAAAAAAAACCCAAGCGCGCTAACTGCTCCTGATTGTAACATTGTAGCCCGTACAGGCATCATCCAGTATGAATCCACCACGGCCCAATAAGTGCTGAATGGGATGGCTCCATCTCGAGCAAACGAGTGTGTAAGACGGGAACTCGCCGTGGTACACGCAACTCCTCCCAAGATGCCAATCACTTGAAGAAATGCCAACATCACTGCTGTTCCCGTTTTACCAAGCGCATCGATCAGAATTTGGATAAATGGTAATCCATAAGGCGAGTTGATAACTTGATCATAATCTTTAATACAGAAAAGCATAACTATGAGAAACGCTCCGCCGGAAACAAGCCCTGTGATTACAGAATTGTTCATCGTTTTGGGTCCGTTTACCCTAGGATTGGGGATTTCTTCCACCATGTGTACCACTGAGTCAAATGCCGTGAGCCCGTAAGCGGCCTGTAGCAGACCCAAGAAAAATGTAACACCATCGGACCATCCCGTGTAATTTTTCCAACCCGCAAATACCCAAGATCCAGGTTGGAAATAATGGTTCACGCCGGCTCCTATCAAACATCCAATACATACTGTAACCAGCAACAGTAGATAGACCCAAAACACAATCAAGTTATAAATCGGTAGAAACCTTTCAACTCTTGTTGTAAAAACGTTCATAACTACCGTGAACCAGACAAACCCTTGATATATCAAAAACGTAATCCAATTACCGAAAACATAATCCGTATCGTAAATGTTGTAAATCCCTTGGATGAAAAACGCAGTATAGGTCCCAACGCTTGCAATAATAGCCCACCATCCTACCATGTTGATCCATCCCGTAAGATAAGATACAAATCTTTGCCAAGGACGGTTGTGAGCCAACTGGGAGATCCAATATGCCTGGCCCAGATTTGTGGGATAGACGCTCATAATCTCACCCATCGAGGATGATAGACAATACATGCATCCACCAACGATAACAAGTCCATAAATCATGATTATAGGACCACCACATTCAAGTCCCGTTTCAAGATCGTTGGCAAATGCAGTCCAGGTGCCCAAGACTGAAAAGGCAAGCGCCAACATTGAAAAGGAACTGAATTGTCTTTGCATCTCTTGTTTGAATCCAAGTTGACCCAGATAATCTGCATCGTAATGGGCATCACCACCGTCATCGATATCGATCGGGACTGGGGGTTTGGTCAAGGCCATTGCAATTGCAATTGATTTTGAAATATTTTTTCAACACTTTCTTTCAATTGTATGTTTTGGATACACCTATTCAGCTGAAAAAATCCACACGCCAAACAATCTCAAATGGAAATCAAATAAAAAGATGGATGAAAGCGAAAGTGAAAGTGGTTTTATATCAGTATCCATTTATCCGTGAAACATCTCGCTTGAAATAAAACAACAACAAAAAAAAAAAAAACAGGTCAGACAATCCGAACTGAATCATATAAATACCTTGGTTCTATTATCAAGTAGATTGAGATCTGATAACCTTTCTCCCGGAGACACTAGTGGATACAGGTTGGCATTGCATTCATGCCCCCACCCATCTTTATCATCATCATGTTCAAGTCATCTCCTGTGCGCGCCGTATTCGTATCCGTATCTAACAAATGGGAATCGAAATCAAAATACCTCATCTGAGACATTGATGTTGTACATCTACTTCTATTATAGAAAAAAAAAATTATGCCGTTAGTCGAGATCTCTAACCGCAATCAAGTTCCACAATTGGAAAACATGGACAGAAAATGTGATCAAAAAATATTGTTTTCTTACCCACCAATTTTTTTTTTTTTTTGGTGTCCCGAATAATGGGAATGTACAGGTTGGAAAAAGGATTTCTAGCCGTGGTTTTTTTGCTTTCTCTGCACAAAGCGATTGGATTTCCTTCTCCTTTTTCTTGCCTTTTGAGTTTCTCAAAATCTTCAAAATTTGACTCCTTTTGTTTAAATGATCAAGGAAGAAAATGCAAAATGCAAAAACGGAGTTGCCATTAAATAATACTAAATAAAGAAAAGACTAGACTAAATAAACAGTAAAATGTCCTTTTAGTGGGGGAGGAGGGGAGGAAATATACCGGTCTGGGCAATGAGTCAAGACCCCCAACTTCTGCAAACTGATCAAAACGAAAACAGGAGATCTTGTAGCCATGCCTTTTCGAGGTTGTTGAAAACTACCACTATCATAGAAGTGCCATCATTATGAGGTGGATGTTCGAGCCGGCAGCGTCTTCAGCTCATTTGTTCTTTCTCATCAACATTCATAACGATTAATATTCTTTCCATCGTTTTCGTGATTATAACCATTAAAACAGCCGCCAGTAAAATACATGCAAAAGCAAATCTCTTTTTTTTTTTTTTGAGATCAGGCGGTTATTGACGATTTCTTGAGTACACGACAAATTTAACTTTAAGGTAAGACCGGTGGTAATACCGATTCACAGAGACGAGCAAACGAGAGCTGGGCTCCCTCCAAGGTATGCAAAATAGTGGACCTGTATATATTGTGCAAACCAGATCCCGAGTAAAGATACAGCAACCAGTAGAAACACATGCCTAAGCCCAAAGGTCAGTTCTTACCAAACCGGTATGGAGTAGATCATAAAAAGCATCCTAAAGACATGCAGCGGCATCGACTATCATCAGTGGTCCACGCTTCGTCGGTGCATCCCACCATGGTGTCTCTTATGAGAGCCTCTATCTCCCCGGCCACTATCAGAATAAGTATATCTTCTTTTGTATGGCATCCCAGAATCTCTTCCGTTATCGTTATGGCGACCACCACGACCACCCATGCCTGATTGGGGGGACCCTTGCGGTCGACGCATGTTGTTGGGATGCCTAAATGATGGTGATGATCTATTATCCATTGGTCTGGGTGCATTGGATCTCGAAATAGGAGTTCGGTCGTTGCTTCGCCAATCTCTATCATTAATCTCGTGAGTGGTTTCCGTCTCGGCTCTTGATTCATCGTTATTAGTGCCAACATTATTGTCTTGCTCTTGTTGTTTATTACCACTTGGTGCTGAAGTAGGAATCGATGGAAGGGCTGGCAAAGCATCGGTCTTTTCATCTCCTGAAGAGATATTTACAGGATCATCTGGCGTACCGGAAAGGACTCGAGCCTGACCCGGGTTTTTCGAAGTTTCAGCATCATCATCTTTTTCTTCTTTAGTATGAGGTTCAGAAATCTTTGCATTTTCTGTTTTCACACCTGTTGGTCCTAGTTGCTGCTGTTGCGCTTCTACAGGATCTGGACTCTCACTTTTATCAACAAGTTCAAATACTTTTTTCACTTGATCAGACCCTTTTTTCTCTTCAGTGTCTTTGAGGCTTGAATCCTTTGGTTTAGCTGCGTCTGTAGTTTCATTTTTTCTTTCTTCTACTTCTTTGGTTGGTGGTGCCTCACGGTTATGTTCTTTTCTCGAATCGACAGAAACTTGCCCCAAAGTAGTATCATCTCGTTTCTGGGGTTGTGAGATTTGATTGCTTTGTTTAGCTGTGTCGGCATTACTATTGACCGAACTTTCCACTTCAGTAGCATTAGATCCATTTGTTTCTGTTTGTTCCTTTTCTTGTTGAGCTTTGGCCTGCCTTTCATTTTTCAATGTTTCCCTTTCTGCCTTCGCTAAAGCAGGATTAAAAAGACCTTCAATACCAGTGTTTTCAGTCACATTCCCAAGTTGCATCCAGTATCCTTGACCACGGGAAGCTCTTAATCCTCTCCAGGTTTTCAATAATATCAATTCGTTGATTCTTCCTTTCTCTGCTTCATCCATCGTATCCTTATTGTCCTCAAGCTTCTTTTTCAGTTCAACAACTTCATCTTTGTAAACCTCTACTTTGGGAACCACAAAAGCTTTTGTAGTTCCAGTGTTTGAAGTCAACAATCTATCGAGTCCAGTGGGCAGTTTCCAAACTTTAGAAAGTGCAGGAGTCCCCATACTGTTCCAATAATTTCGTTTTAACTTCTTAAAAGTTTCCAATTTGGACTGAGCAGATTCACCTTCCGACTTTGGTAGGGCACCCAGCTCAAAGGATGGGCATTGCTTCAACTTCCAGTCTTGCCAGTTTTTATCACGGCTCAAGATAACTGATAGTGTCCGACTCAGAGAAGAATCCATATCGATGGGTGAGGATTTCAATAGTTGCAATTTCAACTTACTAAAAAATTCTTCGTCTGCTTCAGACAAGGTGAACGCCCATTTGTGAGGACGCTTGGGAGGCAATACTTTTTCAACAGCTTCATTTTTTCTGCTTTGGGTTAAACTTAGCAAAAAATCAATAATAATGAGGGTTTGACATATTACTGTTCTTCGGAATACTGTATCCTTTAGTTGTAGTTCAAATAGGTCTTTGCTAGTAAGTCGAATGGCGTCATTTGTCTGATCTCGTTCTTGCTCTAATTTACTTAAATCTGTTTGATTCGTACTGGTGTTCATTTTAGGTTGAACTGATGTCCGTAGACTGTTGTTTCCGTTCCCACGGGAGGTGCCACGCTGATCAGCTATCACTTTTTCTCGAGCTGCCAGCGCATCCAAAACAATTGTAATTTTCTTTTTAAATTCCTCCAAAACTCCAGTCGATGCGAAAATAGAAACTGGGTCTCGAAACATAGACTGTAAAGACCAAAAAGTGATATAGAGTTTATGTTTATCCTTCTCTTGTTCAGGCAGTTTATCGAAAACTTCCTTATCAAAATTCTCTCCTTCTTCTTCATAAATTGCCTTGTTGTCCACATTGAACTCTGCCCGGATATTCAAACCAGATTTTTCACTGAGAGGGAATGCGTTTGCGAGAAATATCATAATCTTTCCACCGAATACGGCATCCCGACTTTTAGAAAGTCTTCTCAATAAAGAATTGCACAGTCTTATAAGGACCGTTCCGGGCGCTCTTGTTCCAGTAATTCCGGCCGCTAGCGTAGAAACTCGAGTTTCTAGATATGACCAGAACTTCTGGCACCAACTTATCACTTGAATATCAAAAAGTTCTTCAATCAGCAGATGTGGGAGAGAGGTATCAGATTGATTTGTAGAAGCCATGCCTTCAACTATGTCCAACAGCGACGCAATATACCTAACCTGGGTATCTATATCGTGAGAAATGTCTTTGGAGTATAAGTATAGCAAATTTTTGCATGCTAGTTCCAGTATTAAATGTTTCTGAACATGGTTGCCATAATGCGTAGATAATCGCTTCAAAAGTTCTTCAACAAAGTCCGAACCGAGCGGTTTGTGAAGTACATCATATCCAACATCAAGGCTTTTTATTTCGGAATCTAGAACTGTAGAAATCTCTTGCGAGATTTTTATAGTATCGGGGTGTAGCAGTGCTGAGTCCATCATGGGCTGTTGAAAAGTACTACAGGTGAATAGGTGAAAACAATATGGCATCTCCTTTTCAACAACATCCATCCACCCACAAGCCTTTAAAATGGGAACAAAAGAAAGACCAGTCTTCTCAATATCAGGTTTCCCTTGGAAGAAGATCAAGCTCTGAATCCCAATAGATTTTTTGTGGGGTCACTTATAAGTACTAAACAGTTCTTTTCTTACAGAATGTCTTAGTGGCATATTACTACTGTGAATAGCTTAATTCGAACTTGAAAAGCTCTGTTCAAGTCTCAGTAACGCTGAGCTTTTTTGTAAATATGGTTTATCATAGACTTGTATTTGCCACTTTATCTCAAAGAAAACCAAAAATTTGTTAGCGTAACACAGACCCGACTTTTTCAAATGTTTAATGTGGTACAGTGACCCGATGTGCAAACATTTCTTCCATTGGTGCTACTTAAGTAAATTTATATTCTATTTCTTACAAACTTACCTTACTCTTTTGACTTTTCCTCGCAGTAAACTTTTCACAAAATGATTATTGTCCTGAAGCGGCTGAACTCTTCATTGTCGTCAGATGTTGGTTCTTCAAGTGAGTTAGATCCTAATTCGTGTTCTCTGCCAACTTCATCGGTTAATGACCAGGAAGACTGCAAAGATGTGGCTATAGAAAGGTCATCTCATACAAGCAAGCAGTTTTTATCCATCCCTTTGATTGCAGTCGCGGTTATTATACTTGTCGTTTATTATTCATCTCGATTAAAGAGAAAACTACAAACCAGGCGAACCCAAGTCTCTCAACCCCAATCCATTGATAACCGATCCTTATCATCGGCGGTAACTAGAAACAATAGGCATGCCTCCAATTCTAATTTGCAGGTAGTCAGATTGGCCCCAAGAAACGGTGATCATGCTCATTCTGGGCTGCAGCAAGATCTTGAAGGGCCGCCAATGGTGCATCATTCCTCGGATAATCCAACAGAGTCTGTTTTAACATCAAGGTTTCCATTCACTCGGAGTGAACTAGAGATCTATGTTCCCCTTCAATCATTTGAAAAATGGGTCGTATCTCAACGTAATCGGCCCTTTGGAAGCGAAGAGTTGAGATTCTCGCCAAGAGCCAAGCTCCACAAACGCAGGGACTCGCATTTACAAAGTATTTTATTGAAAAGAAGAAAACCAGAGGATCTCGAAAGGGGTGACTCTGCGGGAACTGCCACGATTTTGTCACCAGGTAGTGGGGAGCATAAACACACTGAAGTTTGTGTGGTGTGTCTAGATGAGATCCAATCATCTGAAAACATTAGGGTGTTTCCATGTGGTCATATTTTCCACGCCAATTGCATTGATAAATGGCTAGAGTTCAGAACGGACTGTATACTTTGTCGTCGGGATGTAAGAAATATGTTCAATAGCAAGCTTTAAAGAAACTTCAATAGAACTTTTTTGCTTAAAGTATAGGACAGAACTCTCCATTTACCTTTTCATTTATTCTGTATTGGCTTATAATTATTATCCAGAAAGGTGAACAAAAATTATATCCATCATGGAATAAGATGGTTCTTAATTGTGTTTTACAAGAAACTTTTGCAGTGAAGGTTTTCAATAGAGAGGAGGCTGAGTTATCACATAAAAACGTGGGCTTGGTACCAAGTAGACAGGGCAGAAACCACAAAAAGCTTCAATTTGTGAGGTAAAATTAAGAGATTAGAAAAACGGGGAAAGAACTCATTAAATACAGCTTCTGGTTGGCAATGCAACATTGAATGCATTGGCATATAGAAAGGGAGCCAAAAGAAGCACTGAATACGTATCTATGCCGAATCAATCGAGAATGGCCTTACTACGGTGTATGGTATGGTTACTACGTAGAACAAAGAAAGATTGTGAAAAGCAGCAATATGTCAGAATCTGATAGAGGATACAAATCCTTAGATTTAAGAGATTGGTCCAATAAATGGCAAAAGCCAATCCGAATGCAGAAAAGAAGGATAGGGCTGAGCTCAAGTCAAGAGTCCAAGAGAAAAAAGAACAAATCAATAAATTTAAATCAATGATTGACCTGGTTCTAGATACAGTGGAGCCCCGAATACAAAAACAGGATCGCACAAACCGTAAGTCGCACGGAGAAAGATCGCGAGGACACTTAAGTAAATATAAACGATAACCATTTATCTAGTCAAGACATTATCTACCCTCTATGGAACTCCTAAAAATTTTCTTCCAACTATGTTTATAAGCATTCCTCCAAGAATAAAGAAAACTGGAGCTGTGCAATAGTACATGGTTTTAGGTGTTGTCGTGCGACTTAGGTGAATCGATTTCTGTATTAAGCTAATCTTCTAGTCTAATAACACAGAAAGTCGTCCCTATATAGCTTACTATTCCAAGAGTGATTCAAGAGCTCATTATATAGACACCTTAATGTAACAGCTTGAATCTTAGGATGCCCAAAGCAGAAGGTAAGGCGTGATTCCCAAATGGTCAGTCTATAGCGTTCCATTCCAGTGTTTTCTCAAACGAGGAGCTTAGTACTTTTAAAAGATGTCAAAAGCTACACCTAAAGATTCTGTAATACGTTCTGTAGAATGTCATGAAAATCAGATTGGATTAATAGCATCCAGGTCTCTGTGTTTGAGGTGGGCTTGCCTTAACTAGCAATACAACCAGTCCCTCAAGACATGTTCAGACAGATTAATATCAATATTAGAGAACCATAATTTAAAGATGATTTATGCCAGTGCTTGCAATCTACGCATCAGCGGCAATTATCACTGAAAGCTCAGAGCGGGTAACAACACTGAGCTGTGTTTATAAGAGCTCCCATTACTCGGCCATGTCATGTTCTTCTACATCATCTCTTCAATACGCGCTGAAGAGCCAATTTCTCCCATGAACTCCAGGTCGCAAGAGCCATTAGCTAACGCAATTGTCTTTCCCAGCCCAAATTGGCTCTCTGTTATCTTTTTCTTTACTTTTCTCACCTCACTTTTCAGAATGCGGCGCTTCTGTGCACCCAGCTTGACCACCAGATTAAGAATTTGAAGCGCGTCATTTTCTAAAAGCATCCTGAGATCCAATTTATCGGATTCATCATAAGGGGAATTTTTGCTTTCGGTATTACTTGTTAAGATTGTAAGCGCTCTACCTCTTTCAAGACCCGTTTCAAATCTTGTCAAAAACTGAATCAAATCTCATCATGCATTACATCGTCCCTGTTGTGTTCGTCCTGGAACAGTCTTGTGTGCATTTATGAGCACTATGGTTAGTGATATATTCTTCTTTATTGCTCCCATGACCCTATTCTTCTCTTTTTGACATTCTGGTAAACTGCGAAACTCATACTCTTCACCTGAGTTTAACCCGTCCAGCCA
>JAKTTT010000107.1:0-32776 GCA_030581615.1 Alloascoidea africana | reverse complement strand
TATCACAGAAGTGATTTAGAAGAAAAACTTGTTAATCCTTTATTAAAAAGTGGCGAAAAGATACCATTATATAGTCTTCAGCGACAGATAAATATGGTATACGAGCAAATTAAAAGTAAAAGTATTGCTAACACGAAAAGAGTATAGATTGATAGCAATTGAGAAAGAAAAGCATAAAGTTAATAAGAGACTAACGAAGTAGTTAGTAAAAGAAAAGCATAAAGTTAATAAGAGACTAACGAAGTAGTTAGTAAAAGAAAATAAGATAGAGACGACAGAGCAATAATCGTCACATGGTTTGTAAGAATTATGATTCTTATGAACAAAAGGCTCAGTATATTCAAGAATGGTGTAATAATGAGACTGAAGCCAAATAGTATAAATAGAACTTTGTTTGTATATTTAGTTTTCTTCTTAAGCTACTTAATGACAATCTTTTGAGCCATAAACTTGAGAGTTCAGAACAGAGGTTCTGTTCTCTCACAAAAGACTGTAAGGGTTCTAACTCGAACTCCTTACTGCTTAGTCAATGCGTTGATGCTGATTAGCTAAGCATCCACGTGACGATTCCAGAAGCGTCTAAGAGAGCGCAGACAGGGCTGCCGGGTCAGCTCCAAGTCAACCGAGACCCACCCAACAACCAGGCTCCTCGCCACACTCCTTTTACCTGGTCTACCATCTGTTGCCAGACCACTCACCACCACATTCCCTATTAGGGTTGGCCACCCATACTCGGCACAGTTGCTCCTTGATACTCGATTACATATGCCATTTATATTTGTTACTCGTATATTGTTGAGTCTATATAGAGAGGGGCTTATCCCCTGGCTGTTTCTAGTCTTCAGTCAAGAATAAACCACCTTTTTAAACCTCACTTTAAATCCCATACGTCTTCCTTGACAGCAACCGCGGCCGCTTACTTACAAAGACATTAACAGGCGTTAGTGGTTTAGCGGTAAAATTCGTCGTTGCCATCGACGAGCCCCCGGTTCGACTCCGGGCTGACGCAATTTTTTGATTTCTATTTAGAACTATTTTGATTCACACATATTCTGAAGTCTCTATTGTAGAAAACCGCCACTGATAATCTGATTTTAATACCCTTATAACTGCTTTTTTCTTGTTTAGTATGTCTCTATGCTTACATGAACGTACAGACAAGATATTTAGTATGCGAACCGCAAACATACTAGCTTTCATACATTTGAATCTACCCCAATCCTTTCTCTGCTCTGAAACTTTACAGAGCATCATTCAAATGCTATTATCATAAACGATTATCATGAATGATCTATCTTTAACTCACTTAGTATTACTTATAAAGTGTATTCCTGAGATAGAAAGTACAGTAATCAGAATCATCTAATCTTACTTGATTAAACCTTTTTATCATTTCAATGTTCTCTTTTTACAAAGTTATACTGCTGGAACAGTTAAAGATGCATCTATTTCACTAGCTGTGACACTTTTGATTTCAAACCCGATTTAGCAACACAGGAACAATTACTCCCTATTGTCTTTCCCCGATCCCGTTGTTTTACAAGATATCTCACTCTCGTGGGTAAATAGAAGTATCTTTATGTCCTTTTGGAAATTGCTTCTCTGAAGTCTTCTTTGGCCTTCCCGGTTGCAATTGATCGGTACCTATTGTCATTGGTTAATATTTTGTTGGCCAAGTTTTTTGATCAGCCTCTTAATCTTATATCGTTGTATTCTTTCGGGACAGTATTTTGAGTGATTACATCATTAGGCAAAGTGAGGTTCTCAATAGTCGCATGCCTATATAGAAGATCTTATTGAGATTTCGCTGTAGCATAAAAAGATGTGTGTGTTTAGTTGATGAGTAACAAAGGGCTCACTAATTCGCTGATATCTCTTTTAGATTACTATTGAAGGCGTTTCTTTACTTCATATACAGCAGCTTAAAAACTCGATTTGGTTTTTTTCAGCAACAACAAAGATACTCTTTGCTGGTGCGGAAAATATTATGGCTTTAGAGAGGGAAGCTAGATCTTTGGTGTTATGCCTGTTATAACAGAGCAGGTAAATCATTGTTGAACTAGACTAAATTTCGTTACTGGTAACATGTAAAACATAAAATCATTTTTGTGTTTCACCTTTTCTTGCAAATAACACCCCTATCGTGTTGTAGGTTATTATTCAATTGCATGATAAATATCATAATGTTCTGTATTTTGTCTTTTCCTTTGGACAATCCTCGGGAGAGGAGTTCTCTTAACGAGCTTGTACTTGAAGTCGAACAAAGGTTGTACTAAAGAAAAGTAGTGGAAGAATGCGATGGAGTTTAAAAGAAAACGCAAGATTTAAACTAAAAGTTATGGGATTAAGAACAAGAGGGGTTGGGATGTCAACCAAGCTTCCAGAGCTCAGCTATGGGGCATGACTTGTCGTTTATGTGAGATCAGAAAATGCTGAAAAAGGACCCCAGTTGTGGATAAATATAAGCAATGAAGCAGTATCTATACAAAAAGCAAGAAAATGGTTTAAGCGCCAGGGTTTCAAGTGTTTGTAAGCTGAAAAGACATGAGCTGAAATTTGTCCATCGCAACTCCTGGTTAGGCCTCCTCCCTTCTTATAACGTTATAAAAGTTGGACCCAACAGCTGGAGACTGTATTGGACTTCATTCAAGGATCTACGGCATAATTTCCGACAATGTTTATATAGAGAGTTTAGAACTAAGACTTGGGATATTTGATAGTGTAGTTTCGGCAAGAGAACGATGCGAAACCCACAACAACCAACACTAAGCATGATTGGGACACCTCGCAACAAAGAGTTAACAGAACCACACCAATCTCTAGAACATAATCCTATTATGCGTCTGTAACTGAAGCAGAATATTCAACACCCGCATTGCCAAGTTTGAACTCATGGTTGAAGAAGCTGGATGTAATCCTGTTTCCATTTGTCAAGCCACGATCCAAATCATTCTAAAAGGGTTTGGATCTGTTTTGCAGCAAGCAAAGGGAACCATAGAACGTTGGAATAGCATTTCCTATTGTGCATTTTAGCAAGTAAGCCACCGAAACTATGATCAAGCATATTTCATCCATCGTGGCACATTACCTGGAACCCATGACTCCCACAATATTCTAAGCTTAAGTCACGAATCTTTTTAATTCAGCAAAAAGTAATGTGTGGCTGAAAACTTGGGCTGGTTGTATGCTCAATAATAAATATTACTGACCTGTCTTTGCAAGGCACTGGATTCTTCATTTTTTATTCTTCACAGGCTTCCAGGAACAAACTGTAAACACTACCATACAATTTACAAGCTCCGTACAGCTAATTTTTGGTGATAATTTTCATAAACGTATAATGTGGGTTAAATGTTTCAGCTTAGCAATCCTCAGTTTCTTCCAATTGTTTGAACAATTTGAAAGACAATTTTTCATGATTAACAGGGAGTGAATTGAAAGACGGGCGATTTCCCCTCACCAACTTCAAGGGTCGGAAAACAATGTTCAAACAAAATCACATCATTAGTTGAACGCTTGATAATATCGCCATGATGAATTGGAATAAATAATGTATTCATATGCTATTCCAGGAAAGAAACTCAAAGGATATTTTACAAACAGAATCAATATTATTCGGGTAGGATGGTGGTTAAACATTCTTAGATTGAGAGAAACCAAGCAAGCAATTGCATAGTCTCCATCTTGGAAAGTAAAACTACGGTTTCTAAGACATTTTTCAAATAAGAAACATCTTGATTAGACAATCTAAACATTAATTAGTTTAATCGAACAAGCCGAAACCCATGTCATCATCAGATTCCTCCTCTTCCTCGGCGGCCTCCTCAGCAGGGGCATCCTCAGAAGCATCAGCAGCGGCGGCAGCAGGAGCAGCAGCAGCATAGGCATCGGGGTTGGCAAGACGGTCCTTAATGGCCTCAGAGCCCTCGAAAGTGTAGTCGGTGGCAATTGAAACAGCAAGAACGTTCTTGTAATGGTTGACGACGGAGTGTCCAACAGAAGGAATGGTTGGGTAACCAGCAGCCAAAGAAACAGTGGCGATGGTCTTGATAGCGGCCAAAAAGTGCTCAACAAGCTCGTCATCGGTGATATCCAAAATAGAGGATGGGAAAACTTGACCCTTGTCGTAAACCTGGACAACAGACATTCCGTAGGTGAAAGGAGAAATGTTTAACATGTTAAGCAAGGTAGCCTCGGAAGGACCAACCTTGGTCTCGGCCTCAACGACCTTGACGTCGGAGGTGATTTCAATGGTACCACGGGCAATCTTGGTGGGGACACCGAGGGCCTGGAAGAAAGAGGTCTTTCCTGGTTCCATACCGGTGTTACCAGCGGGAATCCAAACATCCTTAGGAGCAATGGCACCAGCACGGGCAGGAGCAGCAACCTTGTTGGCAATGATGAGATCACGGATAGTCTTCAAATCGCTGTTTGTGAAAATGAAACCAACGTTTCCCTTGACGTGGGGCAACAATCTCTCATATTCAGGAAGATCTGAGATGAAACCACGGATGGCACGACGAACCATGGTGTTCTTTCCCATCAAAACCACAGCATCACCACGAAGGGACTTTCTGATTTCGTGCATCTGTTGAGACGAGACATTGTCGACTCCAACGATGAAAATACTCTGGTATTGCTCCAAGAGCTCTCTAAGCTTAGCGAAATAAGCCTGCTTCTTGTTTTCGAATTGGCCTCCCATTTCTCACTTTTATAATAATGACAGGATGTTTAAAGGCCTTTGGTGTATATGAACGAAGAAAGTAGGATTGAACTTGGTTAGATATTGAGGATGTTTGGAAAGTTCGTACTATACTGATATTTACACATGCATGTACATATTTTGGTCTGCCTAAAAGTCACAACAAGTCATGTGATGTATACAGGGTCTAGCCCTGATGATTTACGTCACCACTGACTCAGACTACCCCCCATCAGAGTAATTTCAATTTGATAAGTTTCTAGAGCTATCTGCAATGGTGTACGAGAAACTCATCCAATCCAAATTATTCTGATGGGGGTCGTCTAATTTCAACTGGATGAGTTGGCTAGCATGTTTTATTGACATTTGATCAATAAATTCCAGAGTGCCGAGGTCTGGGAAGGAAGCGCTCAGCGAAAGAACAAAATGAAAAAAAAAAAAATAAGCATTATGGTGCCTGACCAAACAACAACGGTTTTGAGAGATTTAGCTGAAAATGAAATTGTGGCAAAGTAGGGATTCTCGGGGAAGGCATAAATTTGATACAGTGAAATGTTGAATTTGTAAAAAGACGTTGTTGGTTTGCCACTTTGATGCTCGCGAAACCTAAACAGGCTTTTGATCGAGTACTACATTTCTGATGAATCATAAAAGCGGGAGGACGCTTTGAGAGGTGAAACGGCATTGCTATGTATTGAGGACCAAACTTAAGTTAACGAACGACCCAGGAGCAATCTTGCATGTGAAGGAATGCGTGTACGGTTGGTGGTGGTGCACTATTCACAACTACCAAGGGGAGTTGTAATCATAGGCACTGTACATGTAAAGAAACAAGATCCTAACCAAATTTAGGCCTGTAACGTCTCAACCCAAAGTCTAGACATGGAGCACATTTGGGGCTATTAAATAAAAGCACTGTGTACTAATATAGCAGTTCAAATGGGAAAAGCATGCTCCCCCAGCGCCCCAATATCCGAGTGATAAGAACAGGGCAGAGATAGAGATGACTTGTATGTTCCTCCTCAAGCTCAACTTGGAGATGTGTGTTTTTAAATTTTAAGTTATGCTTTTATTGTTGTGTAATGTCAACAATGTATATATGGGTGTATTAAATGTAGAAAGGGGAAACCAATGGACCAGTTTAGCATTTTTTGTTCCCTGTAAGATAACACATTGGGAAAGTGGATTTGATAGGATCGGATTTCTCATGACAAAATAATCAACCCTGACTTCAAATTGTAATACCCTGGTGGTGAGGGTGCTGGTGCTTTAGCATGATCCGGTTGGACATTTTGCAAATTTGCTGCACTGCCAGAACTAGCTTGGGAGTAGGCGGATAAGCCTATTATATCATTTTTCTTATACCTACAGAGCAAGCAGTATGATCCATGAAAACCTAGAAGTACTAATTTTAACGATTCAAATAGGTATAGCAATAGCGAAAATAATAGAGAGTTGTTCTCTAAAACCCTTTGTGTTTCCCCAAAACATACTGTCAAGTAAATCAAATATGAATGCAGCCGAGTTTTAAAAATAATACATGTAACCAAAAAAGAAAACATCAAAAGAAAAAGGAAAAGAAGTAGCTTAAGTTATAGCTAGAGTCATTATACTATCATCTTAATAGCCAACCAATCATAATAAGAATTAATGTGTGAGATAAATCATAAATAGGATGAAAATGCAAGGGGTTGACGAATCACGTTCAGCTTTATGAATGCTGGATCGGATTAGTATGCAGTTGCGGAAGCAAGGTGGAAGAATACTTGAGGTTGACCTAGTTGTGGGTGTGATGGCCAGTCATGAGACTGGTTTCGAGCTGCTTGCTGGTAAGGTTCACAGGAACAGTCTATCTCCTGGTCATATCGTTTTGGGGGTTCAGCGAGAAGCAGAGGATCTGAAAGGCCATACATGTGCAACTGGGATTGGTAGAAATAGGGTTGTTGTGGGTGCACAAATTGTTGGCCGTTTGCAATGTCCCAATTAGCGTCGAGTTGCGAACAGGTTTGAAACTGAGGCATGACCTTTTCGCAAGGGAAGCCAGAAACAGCTGGTAATATGGGTCTTTGTTGGGGGGCGATAGCGTAGGGCTCAACAGGTGCAGACATGTTCTGGTAGGGCCATGGGATTTGGTGGCGTTGAAGTGGTGGGAGTTGTTGGGATTTGGGACATTTATCGTCGAGCGGCTCTGGAGGAGGAGTAGGGATATTGATGAGGTTGGTGATGCTTGGAGACCAAGTCATGTCTTTGTCAGAGTAGCTATCATTTGTGTTTTCGATCGGAGGAGCAGGCGGTGGTGGGTTTGTGTTGGAAGGCTTTTGTTCAGGTTCGGACCATCCAAGCCATGCATTATTCCATTTGTTCCAGATTCTCATGTCGTCATCTTCAGGAAGTAGGTTCCACTGGACCAGTTGCAGCCAGTTGCGCTCCAATTGGGAGATTTCGCGGATTGGGATGCTTGTTGCTTCAGACCACGACTTGTTTGTGAAAGTGTTGTCATCGTTAAACTTGTTTGCTAGGAGCAAGGCTATGATGATGGTTTTGAAAACGGTGGGCGGGTCTGAGTAATTGGGTTGAGCAGATTCGGGGGTATAACCAAAGCGCTGGTTTTCCAATTCGTATTGCCTTTTCTGTTGAGTATAAACCAGAGAAAGGATGATTGTTGGTAGAGGTAGTCTTGTTGCAGCGAGTACCTTTGAAACGGTGGATGCAAAGGGTATAGAAGGGGATTGTTTCGAGTTGACGATTCTGTAAGTCATTGCGGAGATGAAACTGGCCATTGTTTTGTTGTTGTAGTTTAAAGAAGAGCCGGCGGTTGTAGAATCATAGGTAGGGTTTTGTGGAGTGGCCGGTTTAGATATTTGGGAAGACGGGAGATAGTGTGGGGTTGGGGTTTGGGTTTGGCTAGGGATCATGTATGGGGCCGAACAGGCTGTTGGATAGGGAGGTTGGTAATGGCATGTTTGAGCTGGCAGGTAGTTGTCGAAAGGTATGATGTTGTTCTGGGGAAGCAACATCTGTTGGGAGTTGAAATTTGAGGTTGATGGGGGATAGGGTTGGATGTGGTTGAATGCAGTGTCTTCCGTTGAATACGATGCCATTTAGCTGTACTCGGCAAAGGAGATGGATGGAGAGAAAAAGAGGAGGAGGAGGAGGAGGAGTCGATGGGTTATATAAAGCAAAGCTGGGAAGATCTGTACGAGTTTGAAGAAGCATCCGAAAGTTTAAGGAAGAGGAAAGGAAAGGCATATATGAACACCCGAAAATGGATCAATTAGAGAATAAAAGCCAAAGCCAAAGTGAAAAAGAAAGAAAAAAAATATGGAACAGAAGGCATATTAGGATTTAGGCAGAGGGAGAAAGTCAAGGGTAATTTTAATTCAGGTGCAAGCGTTAAAGGTAAAATCGCAGGGATTGCAGCAGCCTGCAGAAGACTGCAGCTGTCTGCAGCACGCGAGGGAAGGAAAAAAGAAGACCTGTTTTATTGCACTCGACCCAGCTCTCTGGCGCTAAGCGTGCTGGAAAAGGCCCAATGCCGAATGCCTCACAGCAAGCCACCTCTGTGTGCTGTTGCCCGCAAGTTCGAGCGAGTGTGACTTGTTGGATTGTGATTTGGATCGCAGAGCCCAGAGCAGCGAGCGCTGCTCGAGCGCTGCCCAGTCTCGCTGCCCAGTCTCCAGTCTCCAGCCGCCAGCCGCCAGCTCGCCTGCTCTCGCGGAGACTGCGGGTGTGTGGGTGTGTCCGCCCGCGCCCGGCCAATCAGCGGCGGCCGCCCGGCGCTAACGTCATGGCACGTTGCAGGCCCGGCTCCAGGCAAACACACAAATAGGCAAATAGACCCAGTCCTGATCCCGACTCTCCCTTCTTCTCGCTGGCTGGTTGTTGCTTGTCATCCAGATCTCGGCATTTGCTGCCCGAGGTCCACCCTGTTTCTGCTACTGTTACTGTTGGGGCCTCACACAAGCAACATACGTGCTTGTGAAACAGAAAGTGACTGGGAATGTGCGTGTTGGGCGTGGGCAGTCATATCTCTTCAATATGGTTCATCCCGTAGGAAAGAAATGAGATACCTAAATGTTGGCCGCATACAAGCACACACAAATTGTGAAATTGATCACCTTCTGCCCTAGGTGTTTTCTATTTATTTAAATGAGATGATGTGCTGGCGCATAACCATAACAAGGTGCTGCTGTTGTAATGAGGATGAACATTCATCAGAAAAAATCAGCCAAAGGGGGATTTGGCTGCTGTTGATCAGTCCTCATCGTCAAAAACGGCTTTTATTCTCTCAATTTGCACATCCCCATCCCCTCTCCCGCCACGGTGATGCAACAATTCCCAAGGTAAAATAATCCCATCCCCCATTCTTCTTCCTACTAGAAAACTTTATGTGCCGATGATCCCGCAAATAATGCTGTCAAATTTCATCTTCCTGGCACGGGTTGGCAGATGAACACCTCTCTCTTATGCTCTTATGCTCTTACGGTCTTACGGTCTTACGCTCTTGTGCTCTCACTGTTAACTCTAAAGCGCGCTAAGGTTCAAATCCCCTGCTGCCGGCCCATAATAGAATAAAAATAGACTTCTACTGTTTTTTTCTTTTTTGCCCTTTCACCCCCCAACAATTGACACACTTTATTATTTTGTAGGATCTGTGTGTTTGTAAAGGCAAAATGAGATTACACTAAAAGTCTGGGCACGTTACAGTATTTCTAATTTTCAATTTCTAATTAGTGGTAATGACCAGCAGCAGCAGCAGAAGCAGCATCACCACCACCATCTACTCCTCCTCGGCCAAGCAAAATTATGAGAAGAATAGAGACAGACACTAGAAGAGTATAGTGCCTTCAGTACGCAGAATCAGAGTTTTAGCTTTGCTGTGCGTATTCTCCCGACTTGATTCAAACAAATATTGCAATACTGATAATTCAGTTTGCAGTTCGAATAACAAAGAGAGCAGCTATAAATTTTTATCCTGATTTTAAAAGTTTTTTCCATGTTGTTTGTGGTGTGTGTGTATGTCTCAGCAGCCAGTTCTACCAGTGAAGAGGTATGGAGATTGGATCACATGACACACAGACGCACCAATAGCACATACGCATACGATATCTTGTACTCTCCCTTTCTCAAATACTCTTTCGCCCTATCTATCGCTGTCTGGTTGGGAATTTTTCCGGGCTTACCCATTTCGATTTCGATTTCGATTTCGATTTCGGCTCTTTAGCCTGTGGCCTACATGTGTGTGTTTTTTTGTTTCCCTTGTAGCGTGTATATGTTAGCGTGAGACAGGAAGAGCCAAAATGAGGTTTTCACAATATATTATGCACAGGAATGGCTTCTTTCATAGGATAGGTACTGTACATTGTTGGCCCAGAACTCTATCCTCAGTAGAGCAAAATTTGACATGGTTTTACTTTGCTGATAGAAACAACCCACTGCCACCGTTATTTTGTTGATCTATGCAGATTCAAATATATAGCCGTTGCGCCTTTGCCTCTCTGCTTGGCCTTGCCTTTGCCTTTGCCTTTGCCTTTGTGTCCTGGTCATCCATCTGTAGATTGATCTAGAAGCCTATCCGATCGATCGCCTTGTGTTTGTCCTTCCTTGCCTTGCTTGTCCTTATCCATATCCTTTCCATACTAGCTACTATCGGAATATTAGGTTCACCGGTGTTTTAAATCGAAAAGTTCATGTCATCGTGAATGGCCGCAGACCAGACCAGACCAGCCAGGTAGAGTATTGGGATCACCATAACCCAAACCAATGTGGATAAACAAAAGAAGCTCTCCTCCCCGTAAATCTGAAGCGTTGTGCTGGAAAAGATGGATATACTCCTGTTTAGAAAAGCATGCACGCTCACCAAAGCAGATGGGTACATACTCGACTGGTCTGATCGGGCCGCTGTGTGGAAAAATGAATACACATGAAAAAACAAACGTTCCTCGGAACCCTCTAGCTCCTGTCTCACTTTCATATACTCTACACACTTTAATCATCAGATCGCATCGCATACAAGGGCTCCCACACACACACACACACACAAAAACAACAAAAAACGAAATGAAATGCATCAAAAGATTAACTAACACAGACTCTTCTGGAATCTGACACACCACCCATTCCCAATTATGGAAATCTTTGGACAGATCTTGCAAATCCTCACAGCCCAGCTCTGGTAAGTTTGTTTGATGAAGTAATAATCATCATCATCATTATTAGCCCTGTTTATCTTGGTGCAGCAGCATGCTCTTATCAAAAAAAATATTGGCTCATGGCCAATTCCTTTTAGCTAACATTTCAAGTTTCAGTCTGACGGTGCCACTCCAAATTGAATAGGGGCACTCAAACGCTCCAGAGAGCTCAGAGTGACTAAGACGTATTAATGACTTGGTTTCTCTCGGCCAATACTCGTAGCACATTCCAGTTCTGGTTCTAGCTCTGGTTCTAGTTCTAGCTCAAGTAATACACACACTCTGATCTCAAAAGTCGCTACCCCCTGCAGTTCCAGTTGTAAAATCCAATGAATCATTGCAAAATCAGGAGGCACTGTGAGAATCGTCTGCTAGTTTCATTCGAATTCCAAATTCCAAATTCCAAATTCTATTTCCTTTTCCTTTTCCTTTTCTATTTCTTCAGTGTTCTGTGTTAATCCACGATTAGCCGCTGACCACGTCAATGTACGTCTGACAGAGCGTGGCAATAGCACCTTTTACACACTATTGACTCCTTCGTCTTATCACTACAACACGCCTCCAATTGCATTGTGATTCAATGGGTGGTTGGTACCACATATCGTAAAGTGCAGAGCTTTGGTGGGACAACGGTGCCATAGAACTGGCCACCACCTCTTTCAACTGTTGATCATTTCTCTCGACCGCTAGTGCCTAACAACTTTTTTCTATCTGGGACGGAGTTGTGTAAACGAGCCGGATATATACATAAAAGTCAAAGAAGATACTGCATTCTTCCTATATCGTGTTCTTTTTCTTTTTCTTGTTCTTTTTCTTGTTCTGGAACTGGCTTTGACTGCTAAAGCTTTTGACGTTGGTGAAAGCAAACCCATTGGTTAATCCGGTGATAAGAGAAAGCCAGTCAGGTGATTGTATCGTTGAAGGAAGAATTAAATAATAGTAACGGCATTGTTCTCAGAAGAAGAGCCAAATTATGCTTAAAGAATAATAAGAACTTAAGCTTAAATACGATCCGCGCTTATCAAAGGCCTACTACTGAGAAGAACTGGAAAGAAGAGGATACTTGCAAACAGGATCTTTTGCGATTCCATCGTTCCATGCTCGGCTACCTGTCAAGCGGTGGAACGGGAAGCAAAAGCGCAAAAGCGCAAAAGCGAAAAATCGCTGGGCGCTTGCCATAGAGCCATCGACACCGAGCAAGTCTCCAGACGAGGCCCTTCGAGCACACCGTGCCCACACCGTGCCCACAGAACACGCCCTGGCTCTGCCCTCTGGCTCTGCCCCTTGCCCGCTGGCTCTGCTCTTTGCCCGCTGGCTCTGCCCTTCAGCTCGAGGATCAGCGATCCTCGCCGCGGGCCCGTGACCCGGGCGTGGGCGTGGAGGCCCGGCTGCAGCGATATAAGGCTATAAGCGGTGGCAAATCCGCTTCCTCTTCACCTTCTCCCCCCAACTTTTAATATCTCCACCGCCATGAACTACTTCCACCCCAATCAGCCCCTCCACCGTTACCCGAACTCTCACCTCCCACAGCACCGCCAGAGCCAGGCTCACGTCCAGGACCAGACCCAGACCCAAGCCCAAGCCCAAGCCCAAGCCCAAGCCCAAAGCCAGCGTCTGGCAAACAGTGCTGCCACCCCCAGTAACGACTTTCGTTACCTTCCCCAGGACGCCTACCCCCAGCCCAGCTTCTACCCTGGCCATCTGATCCATGCCACCGCCGGGAATTCCTCTCCCGGCTTGCCCTCCAGCCTCTTCCTTGTAGACAGATATCAACAGCAACATCTCGTTTCGGGAAACAACCCCGTCTCGGGCCCTCCTTCCCATCACCAATATCCAGAGCCTGTTTATGGTTCTTACTATGTGCCTTCTCAGTACAAGATCGCGTCAAACCCCTGCTCGTCAACGTCTTCCACTTCCTCTTCCACATCTTCATCTAGCATACCATCGACGGCCTCTGGTAATGCCACTCCTAAACCCAGTGCTGGAGGCTTAGCAGGAACTCCTCCTCCTCCTCCTCCTCCTCCTCCAAATTCCCACGTCTCTGAACCGACCTCTTCTTCTACCACTAAAACTCTTCCTTCCCCTGAAAATGTCCTGTCAAGCACCCATACATCTCCTAATGCCCCGTTATTTAAAACTGTTCACCAAAGCCCTGGCCGTTTAACAGAGAAACGACTGCGAGAGGACAAACCTGAACAATCACCAAAGAAAAAAAGACAGAAAAGCAGAGCTTTTTCCCCCCAGCAAGATGGTGACATCTTGAGACTGAGAGCAGAGGGCAAATCATGGGAAGCCATTTCTCAATTAACCAGCATAACTCCGAGCGCTGTGAGGCAGCGCCACAACACCTTGATTGCACAACGTAACAATAACGAATCGAATGTGTACAATCAACAACAAGAAAGCAGACGTACTGTCAATGATGTTGGCGATAAAACTGTATCATCAAGTAATGGCAATCGGTTCTTGT
This sequence comes from Alloascoidea africana, assembly GCA_030581615.1. NCBI lineage: Eukaryota > Fungi > Ascomycota > Alloascoideomycetes > Alloascoideales > Alloascoideaceae > Alloascoidea > Alloascoidea africana. The sequence goes on along the minus strand of JAKTTT010000107.1, from coordinate 19,413 downwards.
CTTCCTCTCCTACTACCACTGACTACCACCATCCAGACGTAAATGTAATATCAGAGAAACAAACCTCTGATCCAAAACTAATGATACCTGCCAGCGTATCCAGTCCCCATCGCTCTGGTGCCTTGCTACCGCCAATTGTGAAAAATCAAACGCGGCACACCCGCACCAAATCTGTAGACACCAGAATATCTGCCCCCTCTGCCCCACTCGATTCAAAAATTTCAACTTGGAGTGACGAAGATTTGAAATCACTTCGGAATCTACTGGAAATAGGAGAGCGTGCAAAATGGAAGTATATATCAAGCGAGTTGACCAGCATGCAGAACAAAAGGTTCACAAGCACCGCTTGCCAAAAGAAATTTAAAGAAATGTTTGGCGTAGCTGAAAGTTTGAGTACTCTTGGAAGTAGTCTCTGCTATGTTGTTACAGAAGATGGCTGGAATTGTCTTGATTAGCTTCCTCTGTACAAAGCTATATCTAAGTTCACAAGCATTTGATTGAGTAAGATAAACCAAAAAGATTCAAAGGTGCATGAGCTTCAGTAAAAAGAAAAAATTCTGGTGTGTGTTACCATGCTTTTCTACCCTGATAATTCTGATGTGTATAATATTATTCTACAATCTTTAGTATATCATCTCTACTTCGCATATACTAAAGAAGGTTTTAGGGGTGGCAAAATTACCTAAAAACGTCAAGCATGCAAAAGTTGGAGTGCAGATTTCAGATTGGTCAAAGGGTATTTGTACTGATTGAGGTTTGCTACCCTTCAATTCTTCAAACTGCAGCTTGATTATGAACAAAACAAAAAGCATTTTCAAAAATTTATTAGACGGGAAAAATCATTTCTTCTAGATTCTTGAAAAGATTTGGAAGGTTCTTAAAGCAGCTTATTGTGTTACTAGACAGCCCTGGCATTAATGAATCATTATAGAAATCAGTAAGCCACTTCGTGGGAATAACTACAGGAAATAAGATATTGGTCAGGTCAAAGGAGCAATGATCTATCAAGACTAATGTTGTTGTTAAGACACCAAAGGGGTAGGAGCGACAAAGTTTACTGGACTATGGTGACTGGCAAAGGTCTATAGTGAGTGAGAAAGATCAAACTAAGTTAATAGTCTCGTTGCAATGTGGTATATATAGGAAAGAGAATCAAATCAGATAATTTGTCTAACAGCTCTCAACCTTGTTCTGGACTGTTTCACTGTAAATGGTGCTCAAAGGCCTGGTACCTGTAGAGAGTAGACATGAGACAGCGACCCGTCTTTTACAAAACTACAAATATAGAACTTGGATTTCCAAGTGTATAAAAAAGTGTCGGTGGAGATTAGCATGGGATTGTTGATTCTACACATGACATCTAGAAAATAGAAGCGCTCAACTTTCCATTAACTCATGTGTATCTCCACTTTTGCAAGCACTATCATGAGTGTTTCTGACTCTTTCAATGGTTCGCATACCTACAATTAACGGGTCCAATCAGGCTATAAAAGTAAGCATTGTTAAGCCTTAAAATTTCGAAGATGGAAGGTTCGTCTCCCGATGGCTTCTCTCCTATGTCTTTCTGGAGCTTGTCTCAAAGGCGACTTTGATGTTTTCAATGATCTCACCAAGCGCTTCAGGAAATCCACATTTAAAAACCTTCTTGGGAACTTCCCTTTAATTCTAATTGTAGAACTAGAATTTTTCTCTTGATACAACTGAATTTCCATGTCTGAGGTTATTTACTTAGCCTTGTTCTGTTGATTTAGAGTGGTCCAATAGTGTCTCTGCCACCTTTTTATGAGGAGAACGAAGCTGAACTTTTCCAGAAGGTATGATCACCTACCCTTAACTTTGAGTAAGTTTGTTGGCTAAGATTTGATTATCTTTTTTTTTTACTACTGGTTCATGGCTTGTCTGAAGTTTGCATAGCATCCATCCCAACATATTTGCTAATTACAGTAGAGACCAGTGTTTTTGAATCGAAGTCAAATACTCTTTCCTGTCATTAATGACTCTGAATTTTCCCATTGACCAGTCGATGAATATCATTCATTCAAATGATGCTTAGCAGAACATTTTTGTAGAAGTTTTCAAAGAAATTTCTATACCCCGTTGGCTCAAGAAAAGGCGCACAGTTTTTTAAAAATAACATACTCAATCCAGTGGCAATTTTCAAGAAAACAGCAATGGCTTGAACGAACTTTGACGCAAAAAAACTCACAATTTTTTTCCCTTGCAAACTTTTATACTTTAATGTTCAAAGCATTCTGACCCCCACCTGTCTCAAGTGTCGTTTCAAAAGACAAGGAGATTTCTCGGAATTCAGGATCTATTTAGGACGAAGTAAAATCAATAGTTGGACGAGCTGATGATACATTAGTAAGTTCAATGTTTAAATTCGCTTTAAACACAAGAATAACTAGATCTATCTGTAGCATGCCGATATCACTTCTAAAACCTACACATTCACACCCCCAGGCCTTAGACAAAAAAGGAAGCAACTTCCCAAAAAGTAAATTGTAGTTCGATATGGTCAGCCATTCCTACAGGGTCTTTCATGGTTTTGGTTCTCTAGGGATGCGTGACACAACCATTTGAGGTCATCCTATGTGTTCTCTCAGTGTGGCAAACACCACCATCTCCTCCCACGAAAAGATTTTCAGCAGCATGGAGAAAGCAACTGCAGGAAGATGAATTTTCCAGGTATAATCTAAATGGTCTAAATAGTTCCCCGGGTTTGGCAATCTGGAGATCCGCACAACTTTTGAATCCCGTAGCTAGAGATCAGAGCGAGATTCTTCACCCTCTAGGCGGTAACGAACCACACCAAAAAGGGTGTGTCTGTGGAGAAAACCGCAATCTACTCCCTACGCTCAAAGTAGAAGTTATGTAGAGTTGCCATTTCCCATAGACTGTCATACATATGACCAGGTGGAGATGACCTTAGAGGGGCAATTCTCAGAGAGAGATAGTTGATAATTGATCGGGATGAGAAAGAAGAATAAAAAAACTCAAAAGTCTGATAGAGACCGTAGAAAACCGAGGCATAACTCATGTAACGGTTCTGAAGGAACAAAACTCACCAATCACACACTTATTGGCATGTAGTTCAACTCGCTTGTGGACAGGAAAGCCAAGATTTAATAGCCTATCATGGTAGGCATCAAAGACCATTACAATATTCATTAACTAGAAGCAAGCTCAAGCCATAATGTTGACTCCCTTCATCCATATAAGACCCAAGTTTCGTGAATGGTAGCTGGTAAAATCCAGGCGACTCCAGAATTTCTTTGCTCTGGAACCTACAAGTTGTTATAAACTCTTCTTTCATACTTCATACCTAGAATGTCTTAGCAACGAGTGACAAGACAGCTTAAGGACAATCTTTGAGTTGTTACACTCGATAGCCTATACATTAAGCGCTTTTACTGCTCTTGGAAGAGAACAAGCTCCTGGGGGACAAGGTTTGTATGAAATAGCCAGTTGTATATCCAGTGTTAATCAATACACGTCCTGATGCTCTTGGTAGTTATAATCCTCAGCTTGGGACAATACTCTTTCTACATTTCGAGGGAAGAGTGTCCCTGGATGTTAGTGGTTGTAGTCAAGGTCAGCGAAGTGAGTAGAATAACCAAAAACTGGCCATTCCCAAATAAAAGTAAAATCAGCAGGTCATTCTGTGCCAGAACCATCAAAATCTCTCCAAGAATTTTGTTGAAGAACTTCTTCCTTCATTAGATCCCTTTCACAATTCCAATGCTTTCACAATAAAATAGGTTAAAGCTTTAATACGAGTGAGCAACTGACAACAAAGCCAGTATGATAGCTTTCAACAGCTTTCAAACTATGCCTGTTTGTTGAAGTGGATAGCTAAGGCCCTCAGGCTAAATGAGAACAAAAGGCGTGTGCTTTAGAGAACAGCAAGTAATTAATATTCACATCTTCGGATACTGAACACTGTCTATACATCCCTCTTTGCGAAACAATGCTAAATACCACTTGAGAAAACAAGACTAGTGACCTCTCGGCATCTAGAACGCTGTTTGCAAAAGATGGTCCCCAAGCTGATCAAGTTCATTCTGCTTCAAAGGTTATCATAAACTTATGATTACAAAGCGCTCTATACGCCGCTAAAATGGAACCGTCAGAACAATGGGAATGGCTTTGCTCCAAAAACAAGGATGACAGCTCCACTTCTGTGTATCATAATAAAAGAAATCAGGGTGGCGTTTGAGTCGCCATTTCTTCAATATCATAAAGAGATAGCATTTTCACTTTGCACAATCTACACATTTGGTCTCAGCCAAAGTAATTTCAACGACGCCGTTTTCATTATTCTTTGGATCAATAGTGACTAGACCAGTAGCACTATCGACATTTCTTTTCTCTGCTGACCTGCTGTTGCTATCCGAATGGCCCAAATCCTTCTCCGGAAAGAACGCAGATCTTACCCTCTGTTTGAGAATCTTAGCATCTGGAAACCCACCATCTGCTCTTCTCTCCCATAAAACCACCTCTTCAGAAGACTCATCTTTCTTTCCTACTACAAGAAATGTACCGGCAACGGCGGAGGCAGAGAGCGCAACTTCTCCCAAATCAGACCCAAATGTTGAGAGCAGTTCCTGCTGGTACCAAGACGCTCTGAGATTCCATTTACATCGCTGGCAATAAGATATAGACACTCGAGGATAGCTTATAGAGGTCATAATTTGGTTGCTCATATCTTGAAATGCTGGTAGCTTATTTTCCATGTATCGACTCTGAAGCGAACCTCAAAGGTAAGCGAGAAAGTACAGTGTGTACGCATTTTCCGGTTACTTCAATCCCAAATCTCTGTTACCCGGGGTTGACCCAATCAAGGCACGTGACCATCTCCTTCCATCGCGAGTGTGAAAACAGAGTGGTTCTTGCCAGATGTCTATCAGAATTGCATCCAACTTCGATTAGCAGAGGTATTATGGCAACCTTTCTTCATAGCTTTTGGTCCTCGGACTACTCTTCTGGTAGGTAATTGTTTGATTCTAAAAAAGTACTTATGTCTCCCCTACCACTGAAAAGTGAAGCTGGGCCCCCACAGAACTCCTGATAGGCAATGTCTATTTGTTTACCTTTTCCCTTGCATCAATAGATCGTTGATCCTTAGAAAAAGGTACTCTATTAACCACCACCCCCCAAAAAATCTTCTCCTCATCTTTAAACATTAGGCCTCGATGTTCTCTACAACAAACTTTTTCAAGGATGTGCTGAAAACGACGAATTTCTATCGTTGTTTGTGTCCCGGATGGACGCAGAGTCTAAATACGGTGATATTCTAAATGGCATATCTTCATCGCATACACCGCCTCGTGCAACGGGCTTTGGGAAAGACGATGGAGCAAGTTTGAAAAGGGCTTTTGAAGGAGTTACTGGCGAGATGAAAATAGAAGGGAAGTTTCACTCCCAGATAGCCATGTCGATCCGTTCATTGGTGGTTGAACCTTTTTCACAGTGGGCGGTACAGCATCGTCAGCGAATCGAGTTTTCGTCAGCGACCCTCAAGGCAGGACTTAAAAAGTACGAGAAGGCATTCAGTAATACGGAAAAAGCCAGAAAGAAGTACTTCAATAAGTGCAGGCTTTTGGATGAGGAAAAGCTGCAATCTTCTTCTCAGACAGAAGTATCCTCAGAAGATGCAATCTCAGCTTCAACCACGGAAAGCACAATTCCGATTGACCGTGATATACAAGGACAACCACAACAGGACGAGTCAGATGATGAGGATTTGGAGACAGAGAATCAAATCACAACGATTGGAGGTATTGACTTTGATTCCAAAACACTGAAAGGACTGTTTCAGTCAATGCTGGACGAAATCCCAAGGCAATCCCATAAAGTGCCGATTCTGGGAACTTACGAAAATGTATCGACAGGCTTGAGCATAATGACCTGGATCCAACATAATTTTGACTTGAACCGAATTGAAGCAGCAGAAAGCTTTGGACAAGATTTAGTGAACATGAATTACTTGAGGCTGGTAGGACAAGTTGGTAACAGCTTTGCCAATAGCTCGCAATTATTTTATCAGTGGAAAAACCAATCTTTCATGGCAGCTGGGCGGCCTGCTGAGATAGCAACTGTTGGAACGTTTATTGATGAAATGATGAACAAAAAATACAACTCTCAAGAAACTGTCTTACAGAAACTGACTCGTGAAGTGTCGGAGCTTCAAGACAAGTACGAAGATGAGGTAATAAAGTTGGATGAAACTAGATGTGTTTTAGAAGAAACAATTTCTGAGCATTTGATTTTCATGGAAACGTGCGAATTGGACCGCATGAAGGCTTTAAAACAGGCTGTCCTAGACTTTTCTGCTGCTATCGGCAACAAGATATCAAGTTTAACCGCTGTCATGGACAAAATAATGCTCTATGAAGAGACAATCAAACCTGAGAACGATTTGTCATTCCTGTTGCAAAACTATCGCACCGGATTTTTTGTTCCAAAAGTCGTTGTTTATGATAACTATTACAGGTCAGAACCTAACAACGTTTTTGGAGTCGATTTGGAATCAAGGTGCCGCGAAGATCGCAAGAATGTTCCCTTGGTAGTTTCTGGAATTTTAAGTTATATGGATAGTGTTTATCCTTTAATGGAGAACGATGATATAAGACAAAGCGTCTGGACCCTACAACCCAAACTGAAGCTAATACATATGCTGAGAAAAGACTTGAACACAGGCGATCCTATTACGAAAGATATATTGGAGCACTATAATCCTGTTGTTGTCGCAAGTGTCCTTAAGTTGTATCTTTTGGAACTTCCGGACTCTTTGATTCCTTGCCATTTATATGATGTGTTCAAAACCATCTATACCGAGTACTCTGATGGAAGTTATGCGGCTAATTTTAGCACGGAGCAGACTTCAATGCGCCTATCTGCCATTAAAAATACACTGGCAGAATTACCAAAGTGCTCTATTGCCACTTTGGACTCACTTGCAAAACATTTCACGAGACTTTTGAGTATTTTAAAGCTACCTACTGCTGACAGTGCCGTGAGTCAAGCAGGCAATTCTCAGGATACACATCAAAATAAAACTTTTGAAGATGCGTTTAAGAATGTAATTGCCCAGGAAATGGCTATATGCATTCTCAGGCCAAAGGCCCAAAGCAATACTAGCATGGGAGATAGGCATGCTACTAAATTGTTTATTGATTTGATTAACTATAGAGAAGTTATCTTTTCAGAGCTGAGAAGAAAGGGTTCATCTAGAACCGCTTCTCGAGTCCCAACTATCGGCAGGGGAAATCAGCTACCGGCAGTGAACAGGACCATTTTTTCGAACGTGAAAGCCGAAGATTTGTCTCACCAAAAACTCTCCCAAAATATGTCGGCACTTGTAGATGACTTTCCAGTTGATCAGAGAGATGATACCACTCCTGAGGATGATACAACTCCCAACACTGCTACCAAAGACCGTGGACTTTCTACTTCCTCAGCAAAGAACAACGATGGGGTTGGGCGAGTTGCCGCTTTACAAGCTAGATTAAAAGAAGCAGTCAGTACCGCAGGAAAAAATCAACAATATCAGAGACAGGATACAAAGAGATTTTCACAACCATCTATCGGGAAGATATCTATGTGTACTGACTATTCTCATAAACCAGCAAAGTCAATGTCTGGAGCAACCCTATCTTCAACGCAAGACCGACCAAAGGAATTGAACCGTATACCTCTTGATCAAAGTAAAGACTCACGTTCGAAATTGGATACAAGGCGAGAAAGGAAAGAAAATATAGATCCACTGGCGAGAACTGGTATGAATGAATCAACTGAATCATTCGTCTCGGCAAATTCAATTGGATCCTCAATCAGGTCCGGTAGTGACGGTCACAGCGACATCTCTGGCACAGAAGATTCTTCGATCGCTAAACCTGAAGCCTCAATTAAATCTAAAACAAGTTATGCCACATATGACACTTCCGAAGAACCTTCAAAAACATCCCAACTGTCACCAAAGAAGAAATCTTACTTTCTAACCCCGAATGTAGATGCAAATGGGAAAATATTACTGGTGAATACTTCTACTGGCGAAATCAAATCGCCAACTAAATCGGCATCTTCTTCTTCTTCTTCTTCTTCTTCTGCAAGAAGAATCACTAATAGTAAAGGAAATAACCTAATCAGCCTGAAGAGATCTGGGAAATATAGAACCAAAAGTCCCGAGCGATCAACCAAATCTGGAGATCAGCGCCACTCGCGAGATACTATTGTAATCGACTGATTAATATTAATCAAAAGATTTTTGTATACATTTTTATTGGTGAGTAACTATCCGATATGTGATTCTCTTTCTCCATTGTTTTAAGATGTTTCTTTCTATTCCTTTTGGATTGGGTTCAGTTAGGCACATTATCAGTAAGCATTATATCCAAAACTGATCTTGGTTCTGAAATAGTTCTCAGGTGGCAATATTTTTTTTCTTTGTTACTTAAGTTTTTGACTGGGATTTAAATTCTTTATGTAGTAAGCTATTGTTGAGTTTTCTGGATTCTGTAATTATGGCCAAGGATGTGAAGCCGTTCTAATTTTTTTGAAAGAAGTAGCAATTACTTTCCGCTCATGCTTTTATGTGCTAGTCAGATGTGTTTTCATAAGCGCGGACACTAGTTCCTAGTAGTTCCTCCAAACGCTTTTACTTCATATTGTGCTAGATTCCGGTGAACGTTTCTCAGAATCTTTGAATCATAGTGGAGCAGGAACTGTCATTTTTTACCCTCTGCCAAGAGAGCTTCACAAAAATAAAACTCTAACAAACTTCAAAATAATAGCATACTTCTTTTTGGTGGTTCTCTGCTCAACTGTGAGCTTCTGAAGACAACCTTGGTAGTCGATACCATTCTGGAAATTTTGAACTGGAAAGCATCCTATCTGGATGGGTTTACATTTAAAGCAGAAAGATTCCAAGAGGAGGTCATTTTTTATTCCTCAAAAACTCTCCTAATATGGTACACTGCTGCATGTAATCTATCAAACTGAATTATTTATTGTGTGAAGAACCCAGCTGAAGAAAGCTCTAGTACGCTATTTAAACCTTACCTTGCTAATGGTAGATTCCACTTGGTACTCAATACGAGGGTACAACCTTTGAATTGTTCTTATCTTCGTTCAGGAAATATACGACTGTCTTGCTGAAAAAGTTAACCTCGACTAACTTTGTCTATTAGTCAAATAGTAAAACGTGTATTGGGGTTACTGGAAAAAACAGAGCCTAGCACATTAGTGAACTCAATCTGTTAGAAAGAGTTACCTTTGTCACAATCCAATTAGATCTCAGGTTACCCTGCCAATAATGGGCGGAACATCTTTATCATGTGCTCAGTACCACACAACACTACGATAACGATCATGAGACTACTACTAGCATTGGCACAGTTATCAGTTTTAACTAGCACCTTAGTAACGGCAACGATTTGGAGTAATGAGAAAAGGGACTCAATTTCATATGGTGTTATTCCTTCAAGGTCTGAACTTCCAAAATTAAGCGACGACGAAGATTCCAGCGCCAACAACAATGAAGAGCCATGCACAGCAGTGTCTCCAATAACGGGCGGCTTTATTGATTTACGGGCTTTGCAAAATACAGATACAGACGAGCGAATGTGAGCGCATTTAGCATTTTTTTGCCTTGTGTTAATTGGTGCTAACATTACAGAAAAGAAAGTCATGGTTGTCGAAAGGCTTTGACTATGGGAAGAATTTCACTATTAGCATCTGTTCCTCACCGGTGAAGGAAGGTTCAAAAGTCATAGATGTGGATAATGAAAATCTGAAGAACGTTGGTGGGTATTATCTTGACGAAGATGGAAACAAATATTCGATAGGTGAATTCTCAAGCCAACCCAAGTTTCGAGGTCGAAAGCTGGTACTAGAATATTTGAATGGGTCTTACTGTCGTGGTGTTAAAGATTCAGATGGTAGAAGTCTGAAAAAGTCGACAATTATATCTTTTACTTGCGATAGGGATATAGTGGCGGCGGCTACCGTATCATTTATCGGAGTACTTCATGATTGTGACTATTATTTTGACATACGGACTGTTCATGCTTGTCCTACAGCTCACAAATCAGATAACATTGCGCTTGGCTGGATAGTTTTAATCATGTATGTTTCCTACTTGGGTTTTTATGGTTATTGTGTCTCACTAACTTCCTGAGGGTTTTGGCCCTGTTTGCATGTAGTATTCTTGCAGCTCTTCTGGTCTACAGTGGTGGATTTTTATACCAGCGAGTGGTATTAAATCGTCGTGGTTGGAGTCAATTGCCACTCTACGATTGCATGACGGGCATTCGAAAAGTTCTTTTCTCATTTTCATCGGTGAGTATTCAGTATCGCAGCTCCACCTTCGAATACAGCTAGCTAACCACGAGTATAGTCGCTTTTGAGCCGGACATCTGATCAAAGTTCCTTTTATGGTAGGCTGGATGAACATAATGGTTTTCTGGATTCTTTAGATGTAGATAGTGATGTGTCATCGGTTTGAAGATAAAATGTGAATGCTGTTACTATTAACACTGAAAAGAAGTTTTCCCCATTTTTCAATACTGCGTTTAGAGTGTTCACTTACATATACTATACAGTGACTTCCAAAATGATCGCATCCATTTTTGGGACAACCACCACCACCCCATTTCTATGGGAATGAATTTGTAGTTGTATAATATAGGCAATAGATTTAAGAATGCACTGTAATGAAATTGAAATTTTTCTGGTTTTCAATGGTAGCTTCTGCAAGAAAGTATTTTTTTGACCGAGCGTTCATTTTATAGCGGAACCAAAAAAACACAATATTAAACCATATACATATACTAAGTTCTTCAGCAATCAATATGCCTCCCAATTTCTTGTAAATAAGCACCAGTTCTCTTTGGCATGCGCTTGATCGAGATATAACCGAAAAAAACGAGTATTGTTTTGTAAACGTGTTCAAGTTCAATGATTCTAGACGTAATTCTGAATAGCCAAAAGGTTTAACCATTCAACATAGATGATCAACTGGATTGAAACCTGGAAGTTGATATCTCCTATTTTTTTTCCTTTTATCATCAGAAACCCTAGCAGGCTCTCTTCCAAAATAATGAAACTATTGGCTAGCATATTGTCTTAAAACCTGAAATAAAGCCGAACTCCTTCCCATAACATAAGGCACCAAGATCATGATTAAACCACCACCATATCCCGAACTCTGATGCACCACTATTTAACTGTTTATTTGTCCTTCTCATATACAATACCAATTTTTTCCATCTTTCAGTTTTGTTATTTATCGAGATATCAGACCACACAACTTTTTTCTACTTGTTAATAGACACCAAGTTTTAGTCTTTCCACAGAGCCTAGTTTTGCCTTGTAACCAGTGGGTCTCTTTTATTAAATCTATGGATCTATCTAGGCCACGCCATATAAGACAAAAACATACTGCGCAAATAGATAAACCATAGGTAGTTTCATTACACAAAACCATTTGAATCTGAACAGTATTGTCTGCTTTTCAAGATCTAATTAGTCTTGCTGCAATTTTGAGATGCGAGCAAGAACGACTTGATTTTCTCCCACTTTTCAGCCCCGGCTTTCAAATATTCTTTTTTTAATGTTTGACTTTAAGCCTATTTTACTGGATAGCTTCACTATTATGTGTGTGAACCAATCGTATCGGGTTCACTTCCACAACTTTTCAATATTCATCGTTTATTTAAAAGATGTATAAAAACACTATTCGGTATTAATCTCACTAGATTCGCCAGACATTTCTGTGTCTCCTATTTTGCTTGGGCATTTTTTACCGGCTTTCCGCGAGTACTACAGCACCCAATAGTCGCTGTAGTCTGTCTTAAAAAATCTACATTGTCGCCTTTCCTGAGCTACCTACCCATCGGCGTCCTTTTAATCCAGTAAACTAAAATAATTCCCTAAAGTAAGAGCACTTGCTTTTCATATCTGTGTGTTTTCCTCTCTGAAACGTTTGCAATTGCCTTGCAAAGAGATGTGTTTTCATTAAACACATAACTACTTCATGCATAAAACGCTGGCTATCTTTAGCAATCTGGTCAACCGCACTATAAATTAGTGTTGGAAATGTTCTCTTTATTGTAGAGGACTGATATGGAACTTGGATACCAGTTCTGGCGCAAAATAAACCCGAGAGCAGGCCTCTTGTGTACATCAATCACCATCCTTTGGCAGTTTCCCTTTTTCTTGCCAATAGTTATAGCATGGAAATGCCGAATCCTATTAAGAGCGATAGAGGCATTAGCACGTCCATTCTCAAATCGGCTTGGAAATACAAGGATATGGTATATTGCACTTTGTATATCGTTTTCCAGTGAATCCTCCTACGAGCAGGATATGAACCATATCGTCAACAGAGAGCCGAGGAATAAATCCTCAATCTGAGAGGGTTATAGTGAGCTGAACTAAATTCCTTTCCTTTATTGAAGTCAATTTCTTCAAATTTGCTGGAGTGTCGACTTACGTGCATCTTTCGTTCGATCCGCTTCTTTATGTAGTTTGACTAACAGAGAATGTGTAGTATGAGAGCTCTATTGTTCTACACATTCCAATTCTCCTGATTTATCCCACCTGGAAAACATTTCAATGATCATATAAATGTCACACTTTCGCATAATTGAAACACGCAGCGGGAAATGTCGGCCTTAACTATGCTAATACCTTCCGAAGGCCGGCTTGGCAATAGCATATATAAAGACCTCTATATCCCCTTATTTAGATAAATAGTTCAATAAGGATTTCTACACGTTGATTGTGGTATTGTTTATGTTTGTAACGGCCTACTAAGCCGCTCATGCATATGTACGTATCCATAGATCGGACTATACAGATAGGCCCTTGGAGGCTAAGACAATTTTAGACTCAAGGAGTAACTCTAACACTGTAGTGAGTTGAAGATGGAAGAAACGCACGTGACCTAATCGAGACACGAAAAACAAGGACAAGCCCAAGAAAAGAAAACAGAATCAGAAAATCCCCTGAAGAGCTCTGAGAACTCAGAGAACCAGGAGCTTTTATATTCATCTAGAAGTAAAAGCTACAACTATGTTTAAGATTACTAACATGTCTGTAATCGTGAACATAGTCAGATCAGAAAAGGAAAATCATGCCACTGTGTAACTGTGCTAACGCACTAGAACCGAATCAGGAAAAAGACCGGCAAATCCGCAGGAGTAAAACAGAGCATGAGAACCCGAATCTCCACATCCCGCCTCCAAAACCAACGAAACGAAGCGTATAACAAGAGTAGTGACAATGACAAAAAGAAAAACAGAAAGAAAAACAAGGTAATTGTCAACGAATAATTACGTTGCTGATCCATAAGTAAAAAAAAATAAACAATAGATATCACAATGTCAATATTTCGTTAACCTGAGCGACACAATAGACTGAGTCGCTGAAACTCAGATTTTGAAAAAGCCTTGGTTAGAAAATCAGCACGGTTGTAGAAGGTCGCAACCTGCTGGACATCAATGATCTTGAGGGCTTGTAAATCGCTCAAGAATCCCAAACGACAGTCCATATGTCGTCCCAATCTTGTGCCAAACTTGTCGTTCACGGAATCAACGGCCCCTTTATTGTCGCAATATATTGGTATGGAACCAACTGAACACTTTATACTAAAACATAGTCCCACATTCGCTCACTGCATACATCTCAGAAACATATGGCGAAGTCGACTGGATTGGCATTTTGTTGCTGTGCCACACGATAGGCTGGTTGATCACATATAAGATGTGAGCCAACTGAGACCCATCGGAAGAGAAATTAGCATCGACATAATAGTGAATAGATGTTCCTTGATTGTTCGCGTAACCTCGTGTGATGACAATTCCTTCGTTATGGTGCTTGCGAAGATATCTTAAAACTCGTTTGGCTTCTCGTAGGTTTCGGTAATTTGGGCTTTGAAAACTGCGAGACAAATAGCTTGTAATAAAGGCCAAGTCTATCCTTGTGCAGTTGACAAGCCAATGTAGGGTTCCAACAATGGACCGATAACGTCCGACGAGATCTGGTGGCAAACACTCAGATTCCCCGGGAGAGACCAACTGTGCTGAACAGGGAGTATCAACACCTCCACCCGTTGAAAAGTCATTTTCATCTAACAGCTTTTGGATAGTACTGGTTTGATGAAGTCGGATGCCGTCCAGATTAAAATCAAACTGTATTCCAAGAAAAGTAAATGGTTGACCCAAATGCTTGTACTCAAAATCAGAATTTGCATTAAAGATTAAATCATGAAGTGCAGAACAAGTAGAGGGTTCAAGTAATAGAAAATCGTCCACATATAATAGCAAAAGTGAGATACCATGATTTGATTGAAAACTAAAAACACAAGGATCACTTGCAGAACGTTCAAGACCCAAAGAAAGGAGAAAATCTGTAAAGGATGTGTAGAACAATAACGGACTGTCTTTTAGACCGTATAAAGCTTTTTCAACTTTTAACGCTGTTACCCCAGGAAACACCTTGCGGAAGCCTTCTGGAACGTACACGGCGATATTTCTGACTGCTTTGGAGTTCAGAAACGCTGTTTTAACGTCAAATTGGCGTATTTCGTAATCACGGTCCAGTGCGATTGCGAGAATAAACTTTAGAGAGTCGAGTCGTAGCACTGGGCTGAAGGTCTCGTCAGCCTGGTCTTTTGCCCCATTCAGCACTAACCTTGCTTTCATCCTCCCTGACTCTTTGACACTGTAAAGCCAGAAACAACGAAGAAGATGAGATGGGGCTTTTCCATAGATGGGGGAAAACGTGCCGTATTTTTGATGTGATTGAATTTCTTCCTTAATTGCTTCTGTCCAGCCTGAGTTGATTGCTTTGGCCATGGTGAGATGTACACGCAACTTCTTGAGTGCACGGACACGAGCGAGTTCCGACACGAAGTCTTGTTCATCTGCGTAAGAACGCTTCGCCACTCCTAGCGTGGGCGCATATTCCAAATTTCCAGGCATATTTTTGGGAATTTTTGAGGGAGGAGGACAGTCATTGTCTTCTTCCAGACCCAGAATGTTGGCCTGACTGCTTGCTTGCAAAAATTGAGTCATCTTCCGGAGCTTCGACGAGGAGTACCGTAGATTGTCGTCATGGCTTGCGCTCCACGGATCTGTTACTCTTTTTCGCTTATTGGACATATGAAGATTTGAAGCATCAGAAACAGGAAAAGATGACACATTATCTTTTGTGACAGCGGGAACATTATTAGTGGACACTTCATCCTTTGTAACAGTAGAAACATTATCAAAGGACACATCATCCTTTGTAACAGTAGAAACAAAATTGTTAGTAACAATATCAGCACGAGACGGAGATTCAGACTCTGGCAACGTGTCACCAATCGAGGGCTCGGTTGTTCCAACCTCGAAATCCGAAGAACTGGGTTTCACCGCAGTAACCGTCTCAGCTGTATCAGCTGCAGACATCGATTGGTATTTATCTTCTTCTGAAGATATTGGTGCTGTTTTTCGAACAGCAACCTTTGATGATGAATCCTCACAAGCTGAAGCTGCGCATGCCCTGGCCGTCGAGGGATCAACATCCTCTCCCGCTGCTCGAATCCCGTCCCTAGGAACTCCTTTTGGCAGCCCAGGAGAATGGCTCAGTGTTGAAGTACTCCCGTCGGACATCTTCCCACCCTGAGTTATAACCGTACTTGTCGGAAGGCACGCGTCAGCCTTCTCTGTTTATATTATACAAATTACATTATTATTTGTCACGATGTCGTGACTTTTATCCAGGGCTTTACCCTTAAACTGGCCCAAATAGCTTTTGCCAGTCTTATATAGTTCTTTCTTAGAATATATAAAAGATCTAAGCTCGTACTTCTGAGTTTAGATCTTTAGTGCTTATACTTACAATAAAGATTACTGTTTTCTTGCTTAACATTCTCCAGACAAGTAGGCAAGCCCTTGCACGTTGGAATTGACCCGTCGGTTTCCACGTGTGAAGGGGGCGTTGCTAAAGACGTAGCAACCTGAATACCAGAAGAGATTTCAAACTCTTTCCTACTGGCCTTTGCAACCGGAGCATCCGGTAACGAGATCGGAACTTCATATCCTTCGTCTGTCTTCCTTTGTCCAGCCGTAGATTGTAATTCCTCTGATTTCCGAGAAAAAGGTGTCGCCACAAACGGTAAATGTTAAACAAGAAAATAGTAATCTTTATTGTTAGTGTAAGCACTAAAGATCTAAACTCAGAAGTACGAGTTTAGATCTTTTATATATTCTAAGAAAGAACTATATAAGACTGGCAAAAGCTATTTGGGCCAGTTTAAGGGTAAAGCCCTGAATAGAAGTCACGACATCGTGACAAATAATAATGTAATTTGTATAATATAAACACTCCTCCTCAAATTAGATTCGAGGATAAAACGAGAGATTAGGAAAATAATAGTAGCGTGGGGTAATAAAAGATAAAGTATTAGCATGATTTTAGAGATAAACAGAGAGGGTGAGGTAATAGAAGTGTAAGAGAATGATAAATTCATTTTTGTATCGGTTTAGTTTAGAATAAGAGATGTCAGTTCGTTGAAAGTAGTAGGATTCAATATTTTTGTGAGAGAGTCAGCACAGTTAACATGGGTATTCACATAATTTAGTTTAATCATTTTGTTTTTGACCAGATCTCGTACAAAGTGAAAGCGGATAGCAATATGTTTGCTTTTTTGGTTAACTGAATTGTGACTTGCCAGTGTTAAGGAAGACATATTATCTCCGCAGATATCAATATAAGTTGAGGATAGGTTCAATTCTTGAAGCAAATTGAAGAAGAATAGAGCATTCTTTGAGCATTCAGAGATTCCATAATATTCTGATTCTGTTGTGGAAAGTGCCACAGACTTCTGCTTTCTGGAGCTCCAGGAAGTTAAATTTCCATTGATAAAAATAAGAAACCCGTATTGCGATTTCCTGCCGTCTACATCAGAAGCATAGTCGGCATCAGTCATTCCCATTACTTTATAATCGCTGTGTTGAGGGTAGTCCTGGATAGTGACGTTCTTGGATTTATCAAGATATCGAAAGTCTTTGTACTGAAGGTTGGAAGATCCATTTTTGCGGAATAGAATACCTTTTTCTCTGGTCTGAATAAGGTATTGTAGGACCCGATAGCCGCATTTTAGGTGGTTCTGCGTGGGATGTACTAGAAATCGAGATAACAGAGAGGCACAGAAGCTCACGTCGAAGCGGACTGTGTTAGATACAAAATTCAAAATTCCAATCAGCGATTGGTAGAGTTTCCTATTCCTTTCATCCAGTTCTGGACTCTTTTGATAAGGGTTAAACCCAGCTGGAATGGGTGACCCAAGTTTTGTTTGGCTGGTTATAATGCCTTTGTCAGCCTGAACCTTGGACAGAAAATCTTTTAAGGACAGCTTTACTCCTCCTGCTGTTCTGTGCACGGTAATACCCAGAAAAATTTCAGGGTAACCCAGGTCTTTGAGTTTGAATTTCTTACCCAGATTTTGCTTGATGGTACCAATTGTTTTCTGATTTTCTCCAGCCACCATCAAGTCGTCAACATAAACCGCCACCATTGCATCGTTTCTTGAAAATAGACATGGTTCGATCTGGCTTTGTTGGAAGTCCATATCTTTCAAAGCGCGAGAAAGGGTTTCAAACCAGAGATGTGGGGCCTGTTTAAGGCCATAAACTGCCTTCTTCACCCGCCATACCTTGTTCCGAGCCACACCAGATCCTTGTGGAGGCTCCATGAAGACAACGTGGTCAATGTTACCATGCAGAAAGGCGTTTGATATATCAAACTGATTTAGCGTCCACCCTTTTTCCTGTGCAATTGTGACGGTGAATCTCAGTGCATCGTAAGTACAAACTGGAGAATACACCTCACTAAAGTCCCTTCCATGTAACTGATGAAAACCTTTAGCTACAATTCTGCACTTGAATCTCTCATTGAGTCCTTCATACTTGATGGTATTGACCCATCTAGAAGGGATAACATTGGGACCAGCTTCAGACCTGTCGACCTCTTCAACCACACCATTATTTGTGAATGCGTCCAGCTCCGATTTCATTGCAACTTGCCATTTGTCTTTCTGGGCTGAGGCCATCATGCCCTTGTATGTTGTGGGCACAAGGTACTTGTCTTTGCTTACTAGAAGCATTACTTCTTCATGGTCGGAATAAAAGTCCACATCATTTGTGCGTTCTTTGCCATCGGTTAAGAGATAAGTTGAACTTTGGGTTTGTGGTTCTGTTTTCTGTTTTGCATATCTTCTAACTAGTTTGTGGTCTGTGCCAACAACCATCAGTTTAGGCATAGCCTTCCTCCCTTTAGAATGTTGTGTAAGACGAGGATTTGAGTCGCTGTTACAATCGTCTGCAGGTCGTTTGCCCGTAATAGGAGCAATAGTTTTCAGTCTCATTATGGTTCCTGCATTTGCATCGCCTGTTTGCTCACGCCAGGTTATGGGTCGAGATGGCATCAATTGTTGACTATTAGAGTTGCCAGCAAGTATCAAAGGATCAGCAGAAGCACATTCTTCGACACCATCTTCAGATTCAGGTTCTTCAATGATTGTTTTTTGACTTGTGGGGTTATCAGCGAGTCTCAGTGGATCAACAGAAACGCTTTCTTCAGTGCCATCCTCAGATTCAGGTTCTTCAATGATTGGCGTTGGAGAAGAGACAATCAAGGAAGATGGAAGAACAGGCGAAGAAGAAGAAGGAATAGATGGAGGGTCCTTTTTGGATATAATTAGAGCAGGAGAAGGTGCTTCGTCAATAGTGGGCAGAGAGGAATAAACACGAGAGACAGAGCTTTCAGCTTCAGAAACTTGGTCAAGAGTGCTTTCTGATAAAGTCGTTTGCCGAGGAGTTGAATTGGCAAGAACTTCTGCGTCTTGATCAATTTCCATGTCATCATCAGAGACCTTGTTGCCATTGGGAGCACCAGTGGTGGTAGATGTTACGGATTCAAAAGATGAGCTAGGTAAATACTCAGAGTAGGCACCAGAGGATATACCAGAATGCAACTCTGATTGTATGTTAGAACTCGATAAAGAACTTATACCAGATAATCCTTCAGTTTCGAAACTAGATCGAGGCCCATTTGATTCAATTCTACTTTCATAATGTTCATCGCCAGATTCATCATTACCTTCAGAAGTGCCAGGGAATTTCTTGGGCTGAGCATTGAATGATGAGCTCTTCACAATTTTCCCAGAGCTCAGCAATACGTAGACAATTTTGTTTGAGTTTTGATAGCCAAGAAAAATTCCTTTGTAATTTTCGGGAAAGTTCTTCTCCCGGCCATAATAGTTGTAGCAGTATACTTGGCATCCAAACGGTAAAAACTCTTTCTTTTGGTGGAACGGTAAACCTCGAAAGGTTTCAAAAGGAGAAAGACTGCAGCCAGGTTTTC
>JAKTTT010000106.1:0-33100 GCA_030581615.1 Alloascoidea africana | reverse complement strand
TAGATGGTGGTTGCAAACAGCACCGGCTCTTGCGAGACCAACGCCATTTGTTGCCTGAGCCATTTGACATTCAAAGTCTCAATTTTGTGACCATCTATGAGAACATCTCCACCTAGATGCTCATAGAACCTTTCAATTATTCCAATTATTGTAGACTTTCCTGATCCAGACGCTCCAACCAAAGCAACAGTTTCTCCAGGATTTATCGCTAATGAGAACGAAGGTAAAACGAGTACATGAGGCCGCGAGGGATAAATGAACTTTACATTATTAAACGTGATCTGCCCCTGTAAATTTTTTATCTTTTCGCCATCTTCATAATTATTGCAAGAAATAGAAGGTTTTCTTTCAACTGTTGCGAGAACTTTACTAGCGGCACTCAGGCAGGAACTGGCTGCTTCAATTGTCGGGGCCGTGGAGCCCATTGCTAGTGCACCTAACATAGTGGCCATGACGGTAGTAATAACTTCGGCGATGGAATAATCCCCAGAGGCAATAAATCGAGACCCTTGCCAGAGTCCAAGGCCATAGGTAAGGAATACAAAGCACCAAATACATCCTGTGAAACCAGCTGTTGCAATCTCTCTCTTAAAACTGAACCTTCTGGTGTCGTTAATGTGCACGGTGTAAGTTCCCATTAAGTGCTTCTGTAGCCCAAATGCAAACACGTTTGGAATGCTAGAAAAGGTCTCCTCTGCTACAGAGGAAGCTTGAGCATATGATTCCATGTTTTTGCCTTGATACTTGATAATATACTTTGAACCAATCGCTGAGCTTATTGTCAAAGCGAGAATACCACTAAGCATAATAAAAGCCAGTTTCCAAGATTGAACAAAACCGATTATCAGGGCAGTTATAAACTGTGAAATGCCATCAATAATGCAACCGGCTTTTTGAGAAATTCCATCTTGAATTAGTCTTGTGTCAGTGCTTATTCTCTCTGTGACCTCACCAACCCCTAATTTATCAAAGTAGCTGATATTCTGATGAAGAATTGAAAACAGATAGCTTTCTTGTATCCTAGCGGCTATGCGCTCTCCCATGATGACGTGCAAATATGTTTGCAAAAAGGAAAAAACGCCATAGGCAATCCCGATGTAGACAAACCATAACGTCAATTTATTCACATCATGCTGAAAGTCTTTCAACTCTGGAGGCATTCCAGTTGCTTGTGATCCTTGGTAATAAAAACTCATCATCTTCTCTGCAAGTTTTCCAACTACAATGGTGAGCGTTGGGTTGAGAGCACCAGAGATTATAGAACAAACAACAGCAGCAAAAAGAAGGGAATATTCTTTCCAACCTTTTGTATAACTGTAGATTTTTATCAGAGTAGCCTTAAACTCTTTTCCTTGTATTTGCCTTTCCAGTATATCGGCTTCTTGTTGGGGCAAATGAGAAAAATCATATTCATTTGCATCCCCATCTGTTTTCTGATTCACAAGTGATAAATCGTTGGAACCTCCTTTTTGATCCAGCGACTCGGAAATAGATTTAGCCATGGACAATAAGAACTGGGGGTGTTAAAATGTCAATGAAGCAATGCTTGAGTTGAACGGTTACGTTGGAGATTTATATATAACCAAGTAACATAGCCGTTCTGTCAACGCCAATACTTTGGAAGTGGTCCAATCTCTATGCTCGTCATCAGCTTTTCTAAATTTTTGTAATATTGTAAGTGATGTTCAGCTCCTCGTGTCTGCTACGCTCGAGTGATTAAAATGTGCTGAGTATATGACCAGTTGCGAGTGCGGCAACACGATCCTAAGATTGCTCTTCCCTTGCTGAAGTTTGTTTCTATAGATGCTGAAATTGTGCTTTAGGAGACCATCTATTGGCGTGTATGGATGACGCTTAGCTCCCTTGAGCCAGTTTGTAGTGTCTTTGGCTTGGGTGTGTAGATTGCTTTTTCAAATCAACACATGGACGGATAATCAGCCATGGAACACTCTCCATCTCAACTTTTCACGTCCATTCTACTTGTTCTATTATAGTGGGACTCTGCCTTTAGTTTTCTAAATATATTTTGCCACAAGGAACTACTTGACCTTGGCAGCTAGATTTAGTTCGAACTGTACTTTACAGATAAGGGTCACTGCACTATCCATTCGTCTACCACCCGGATTATAATTTTTTGCAAGCATAGAATGCTCAGTAATCTAAAATGCATTTAACGGCGAATACTACTGCCTGTCTCTTAGACCAGATGGATCATACCTGGATTGAAAACACAAACTGATGAATCATCAAAAATAACCCAATTCAAATCGCCAATATCCGCCATCTCTTCAAAAGTCAATGAATACCGCCTGCTACTACCTACTGGGTTCAGAAGATCCAGTATGAAAAGATCGGAGCTGTTGTTGCCATAAGCAAGGTACTTCTGGTCCGGAGATATTGCAACATAGACAGACTTTGGCTGAACCATTTGATATCCGACATTAGAGGTTAGTGGGATGTTTGGATGGTATGCTGATCTATAGAAGACATCATCATCGTTTTCAAAATATAAGGTCTGGTCAACTGCCACTGTGGCTCTCACGTTCGTGGCACTGTTCCCTCCACCAATGCCATTCTTTCTTGTCATTCCTTTTTTCTTCATTAACATTCTGCTTCCAAACTTTTTGAGAAATTTCATTTTTTCTTTTGAATTATCAGCTCCATAGTCTTGAGCATGCCATTTGCTAGGACGAAGTGAAGAACCTTTACTACCAGAATCAACTGAAGTCCAGCTCAGTTTTCTGATAAAGCTTCCGGATTTTCTTTCCTTATTCAAATATTCAACGATTTGGACTCCCCTGTTTCCAGTTAGTGGTAGAACAGTATCCCAGTACCAGTCTATACATTCGTTTGAATCTTCATCCGTCGTTTTTTTATTGAAGGTCGAATCATGATAATTCAATTTTGAATCAACCTCTTTCTGCGTCTTGACAGTTATGAGATTTTTGATCTCGATATATTCTAGTTTTAAACTTTTTCTCAATTCGCCATCTGTATCTTTCATTCGTACCATAAAGATGTGAGTATCCGATACTGCAAGTTTGACTCGATCTGTCTTGAAACTCTTGGAATGCCTCTTTGATACAGAAGAAGGTTGAGAGAAGAGGTTACTACCAGAGAAAAAGCCCCATTCGCTAATAAGGCTGCCATCCTGCCTTGATAAAACCAATATCCTTGGAATATTACAATCATCTGTCAAGTTCCAGGTGAGGAGAAACAGGAAATAATTATTGGCTACTATTTGAGAGACAATTGTTGCCACCAGAGAGCCTATTGGGGTCTTGAACAGTCGATGACCATTGTTATCATATGCCTCTATTATGGTCAAAATTTGACTATCGTCATAGATATCTGTTTCATTACTAGAAATGTCCCTTGTATAATCCTCATACCCTATTGCTGCAACATACAACACCTTCTCATATATTTGGAGACAATGCTCTTTCATGACGTCCATCGTTCCAATCGTTACATTAGGCTCCAGATTCCAAGAGAAATCGCAATTCCTAATCGCAGTTTGCACTTTGTGAAGATTATAAAACTTGAAAGCGGTATCTGGGCGTGTCTGTGGTTGCTGAATGCTCGGTTCTCTTAGAGGAATTTGATCTTTTGATTTTAATGGTTGGGAAAGCTTGATCTTTTCGTTTCTCGAAGCGATAAGCCTTATTTCCCCGTTATTAGCACTTAAATCAAGAAGATCATTATGCGCTGCTTTCATTTTCGGAACTATGAATGCTTCACGATCAGGAAACCTAATAACCATGTCATTGCTGCTTTCTGGTGTCCTTAGAATTATTGCGTCTTTGACTCCCTTGTTAGTAACATTCAAGGCTACGCTTTCGCCAAAAGTTATGATAGGAGTTGATTTTGCCTTGAGAGCTTTATTTTTAGGTTTCTCTTTAGACGAGTAGCCAGTTTTTGGATTTTGTTGAAGCAGGGTTTGCAAGTTTTCAGCCTCTCTCAATCCACACTGTATGTACCGTTTATGGCGCGTGCTTAGTGAAGCTTCCAAGCGGAGGTATCGAAGCCCAGCATCTCTCCAGGGATCTTTATAGTTACTCGATGTGACTTTGGGAACGATAAATGGATCCATACGAAAGACCAATAGTTTGTAAATTGGCGCTGAACGCTCGTTATCGCACAAGAACGAGCGCAATTGGCGGCAAACTTGGGAAAGAGAAAGAACATCTTGGAAACTGAGATGTAGGAGTATCATTTCTTGAATTTCAAAGGGTAGGAATGGCAATCCCCTTCGTTCCAAGGGCAAATCGGAAACTGGATAACATAGATCATCACCAGAACTTTCGATCGATTCAGCGATATAAGTCTGCAGTTTAGCTTTAATACTATCATCCCATAGCAGCTGTTTGGTCGGAAACTGCTCTGCGCACAGGTCAAAGTGGTTCATGCTCAACTTGAGTCAAACATCGAGAAACAAAATCAAAAGTGAATCACCGTTGCGAGATATATATACGATACTTTGTATCTAAACCCAGCTGATCATGCTCATACCCCAAGGTTAAAACTTTGGGGCGCCGTTGGGAGACGGATTTAATTCACTATTTGCTCTGAAGTTAGATTTATCATAGGCCAAAGTGGAAATTTCCCACAAATCATGATCTCTCCGTTCCAATCGGGCACACACACAAACAAATTTGAGTAGATTGGGGTCTACGCCTCGCTAATGGATCAAACTTCATATTTGTGGATACCAAGTCTGTAACGCTACGCACAAATACGATATCACTCAAGACAATATTGTCTAGAACCAACATCGGCTTAAACAATAGCTATCAGCTTTTTGATGGTTAGTTGAAAGAGCAGATGAGGGGAGAGACTTGAAGGTTCTGCAGCATCTCTTTCGCATTTAGAAGCCTTGAAGGGGTAGCGGGTTTGATTCGGAAGGCGTTGAAGCCTAACTCTGGCTCCTCTGACCCTATCTCAGTTTTTGAAGTTAAACCATCGATTCAAATCGTGAGAATGGTACCTTTCTATTCATCCAACAAATTGAATCCTGTCCTCATCATGATCAGAACTGGGTCTTGATTAAAGTTGTCAGAAACCAAGAATGCTGGTAAATGTTTCTACATCAATCGGCGTTTCTCAGATCGCCAAGTATCCATCTCAAAGATTAATTTATGGCCAGCCAGGTTTTAATTGACCTTTATTATGACAGAGGAAAGCATATGAGAATAAGCTTGATACTTGACAGTTCAGATCTTACTGTACGAAACTATAAGACTTGTGGTACTGGCCACAGTGGTGATGGTGATGACTTTCTATTGTCGATTAGGTTTTAAACCATTTGCCCATTCAAATCGAAAAGAGGGACACAATTCTTTCTCCCAATCTTCCATGACATGGGATTTTGAATGTGTTCTCATGAGAAGAGTAGATTTATACTTATGAAGGGGTAGTTGCTTTGAGGGTACGATTTTCTTTGCCATTGAGACGAATTTGTGGAGGTTCATCCCAAATGTTCTGTTCAAAGTTCTTTTGCGTGTCAACGTCATTCTAGCCTTTCCTTTCTTCTTTCGATACGAGATTTTAAAGGCTTCAGCGATATGTAGTAGTCTACAGATATAGCGGTCTATGGCAAACAACTTGATGCATGAATGTCAAATAGTAAGGGGTGAGGTATGCTGGTTTGGGCCTTTATTTGACTTGTTTCATTACTGAACTTAATCTTAAGGACTCATCAATTCGGGAATTGAATTGAAATAGGTAGGACTGATCATAGTCAGGTTTAAGAGAAAGTCGTGCTCGATCCTAGTCTATACAACCTAATGTGTCTGTGAAGCAGGTGCCTTCTTCTAGCTTATCTCAAGGTTCTTATGCTTAACTAGAACGGATAGTAATTTGTTTCCGCTACCATTCTGGCTATGAAAAGCCATTTGAGCTTAGCAGATGTCCTGTCTTGGTTGAGCATTTTGAATGATGAACGTTTCGAAGAAACTGACTCAAAATAATTGACAGTTAAGTATCGTGATATCCGGGTAACATAGACATCTTGGAGCACTTGATGTTCATTGAATTTAGTTAAGGACTTAATCCCACATCGCTATGTCCTATTCAGAAGAGATATTGAAAACAAAATTTTCAGTCCTCAATGATACAGAAGCGTCGATTGTAGCCATATCCCAATGGGTACTGTTTCACTGGCGTTATGCCCAAACAACTGCCAAAACCTGGAGCGCTTTTACCAAAGCAGGCAAGTGGAAATCATTGTTATGTTAATCCAATGTCTATTTTAGTTAACACAGAATACCGTGTATAGCTCCGGTAAATAAACGGCTGGCTCTTGTATATCTGGCAAACGAGGTCTGTCAGCAATCCAAAGCAAAAAGGAAGTTAGACTTTGTTTCCGCTTTTCGTGAGGTAGGCGAACTGTCTTTTCATAGACGAGAATCGGCTCAGAATTAGGGAAACTAACTTGTGATGTACAGGTTTTACCAGACACACTGAAAGAAGTGTATTCTACAGTTCAGAATGATTCCAAGAATAGGGTGCGACGCGTGGTCGATGTATGGCGAGATAGGCAGGTTTTCGGCACAGAAACAATCGAGTCGATATATCGACTGTTTGATGGTAATGTCGTTTTTGACATGCTGTTTAGAATATGAGGTTAGATTCTAACACTGTTGCTGCGTTTAGAGGAGGATAAGAAAAAGGTGGGATTGAAAAGCTTTAAAACCTTCGGCAAACCAGCACCAGCTCAAATCAGTAATGTCCCATCACAGATATCCAAACTCTCTTCACTATACTCTACTTTACCCTCGACTCCAACGTCAAGTGCTGCAGATGCCTTTAACAAATCTTACACGGACCTGTTTGAATCCGAACACCTTCCAGCGCCCTCCACATACTTGACCAAGCTCAATGACCTCCTCCCAATGTTGGAGAGTGCTATAGCAGACGTGAACAGCGGTTTGAGAATGAAGCTACAGATCAAACAAGAATTGGCTTCGCTATTAGGAGGAATAGAAAAAGAAATTCAGAGTGATGAAAATATGGTTAACGATGTCGAAGAAAAACGAAATACAATTATGGATACGATCAGAGAGTTAGAAGACCTGGATGAACAGAGCCAAGGACTGACTAAAGAATCCCACAGCGCGAGCAACTTGGAAGCCACGGCCACGATAAGCGCACCTGTTCCCGAACCTATTACACAGACTTTCAATAATGACAAATCAGAAGAGCCTGTTGCGTCTGATGACGACGAATTTTCATTTGAAATTCCAAAATATGTAGACAGTGATGACGATAAAGAGGACAAAGTGATTGAAAATGACAGCGATAGTGGCCACGGCGACTTGACATCTGATTTCGACGGTTCGGCTGCGAAGAAAAGAAAGATAGATCACAATGGTGGTAATCTCAACAGCCTTCTGACTTCCGGTGTAAACAACGGTCTACAGGAGTTGAACCCAACAGTCGCCAAGTTTTTGAGCCAATTAACTAAAGAGTAAGATTATAGCATTTACTTAGGCTGTTTAATAAATCTCGTTCGCCTGTACTTCCAGTTAGTGTCTGTAGATGGTTTTTAGCTCATGGGCATCTTCTTGAACTCTCCTCCACCGAACTACATCACAACTCCCCAACTAAATCCTCCAAATGAAGGTCACCGCGTAAGTTTGTAAAGCAACAACGTCGATATTATGGCTTTTGGCCGCCATCAGCAGCCATTAAGAACCGAGTAACTGACTAGGCTGCTCTATAGTGTGTATAGCCTTGCCGAATCCAACTCTTCCAAAGTCGGCATGGTGAATCAGCACCTGCTGAATGGCCTACCACACTCGGTCACAAAGTGGTCCTTCGAATTCAGACTCTACAAAAAGAACAGTAACCTGCCCCAGGTACAACAGCATCCACGAGACAGTACAAGCACGGATGCTTCATTTTTATACACGCTGAATCTTTCGTACCTGCCCCACAAGCTGTTGAGCACAACAGACAAGGACAAGTTCACGGACGGAGGCGTGGTGTTTTCGGTTGGGGGCCAGTTCCAACAGTATGCTCAGGAGAACGTGTCCAGTGGGGTTAGCGAACCTTTTGATACCATTCTGACTTCAAAGTTGTCTTCATTGTGGACATTTCGACATCTTCTGAAGAGCGAAAACGGTAACGTGTATGAGTTTTATATCCCCAATGAGTTCAGCAAATTTGACGAAACATTGCAAAAGCCACAACACTTGCAAGAAGAAGATCTCGAGGCGAGCGAAGAACAGACGGTTGAAGACAGGCTGAGAATACGCACCGGAAACTATTTTCTTCGAGGTGGGTTCAGAGGAGTTTTAATAGATCTAGAGTATAACTATGATGAGGGCAATCTACAGTACGGAATAGCCCAATTAAAAAAGGCCGTTACGCGTTTTAACCTCCCCCCTGGCCGGCTGTGTTTAGGAGCTCTTTCCAGAAGAGAAGGAAAAGAAGAGTGCTCTCTGAGAGATTTGGCAGGCCAGTACGTGGAGGCTCTGGAGGTGTGAGCAGTGGTGTTTTTTCACCCACGTCGCGCCTCGGTTTTTTCTATGTAGTATATAGCCACTTCACCGTTTACTTAGCAGCTAGCTTAAGGGTAAGCCATCTCCAACCACGAAATGCCGGACTCTGATAGCGAGTCACTCAGCTCCGAAAGCTCTGAGAATTATCTGCTCAACGAAACTGAAGCAGACAGCCAGGATGCCGCCGAGTTCGAGCCCGAAGTAGATATTGACCAGCTCCTGGGGGAAGACGATGACGATGAAGAAGTTGGCTTTGCAACGAAAGAGCTCCAGCGCACAACGAAGGAAACAGTGGATATGTTAACATGGATAGAGAGCACCGTATCGCCAATACTACTGACTGCTCTGGCTGCATTCGTCAGACTAAAGAACATTGGCAAGAATGACACAGTGGTGTGGGATGAAGCACAGTAAGTACTAAAGACCAACCTCAGTCAATGAAAAAAGTTCTAACTTTGTCCGTTCCTAGCTTTGGCAAGTTCGGAGCCTATTACCTGAAAAACGAATTTTACTTTGATGTTCATCCCCCGCTAGGCAAGTTGTTAATTGCTCTATCTGGTTATTTTGCCAGTTTTGATGGATCATTCAATTTCGAAAGCGGTAACAAGTATCCAGCTCATGTAGATTTTGTCTATATGAGAGTTTTTCAATGTATCTATAGCATATTATGTGTTCCAATAGCATACATGACGGCAAAGGAGCTGAATTTTTCAAATCGAGTCCTGACTGCGTGGCTCGTTTCTCTCATGGTCTGCTTCGAGTCGACCTACGTGACACTTTCAAAGTTTATCGTTTTGGACTCAATACTCTTGTTTTTCACATTTACAACATTTTACTGTCTAGTGAAATTCCATAACTTGAATGTGGCAAAAGCTGATTTTAGTCTGAGCTGGTGGTTTTGGCTTTTGGCCTCTGGTCTCAGCATCGGATGTGTTTGCAGTGTGAAATGGGTAGGTTTGTTTGTGACAATTCTATTCGGTATTTACACGATATATCAACTGTGGGATCTGTACTGTGACAGGGCAATCAAAAACTGGCTCTTTTTGGTGCATTTCTGGATCAGAGTTGTGACGTTAATCATTGTCCCAATGATGCTCTACTATTATGCTTTTAAAGTCCATTTCCACTTGCTTTCAAAGTCGGGAACCGGAGACTCAAACATGTCTAGTCTTTTCCAGGCGAACTTGGAAGGAACAGAGATTAAAACAGGACCTCGGGAAGTGGCTATAGGATCATATGTTAGCATCAAAAACCACGGCTTGAGCTCTGGCTTACTTCACTCTCATCCCCATAATTACCCAACTGGTTCAGAGCAACAGCAGGTAACAACGTATAACTTTAGAGATGAAAACAATATTTGGATTTTTGATTATCCAAGGCTCGAAAATGACAAAGATGGTCAAAACATGTACAAAGCAGATGACCCATTGCTGTTACTACAGGATGGAGATCTGATCCGACTTCACCACAACCAGACCAAGGTCAACCTCCATACCCATAATCTCAAAGCACCTGTTTCACAAAAGCTGTTTGAGGTTTCAGGATATGGAAATACTACATATGGCAATCTTCACGATAACTGGTATATTGAGGTTATGGATCAGGCTGAGGAACCAACCAATGAAGAGCAAAAGATTCAGCTTCATCCGTTGACAACTGCATTTAGGCTTCGCAACAAAGAGCTTGGATGCTATTTGGCAACGACAGGTGCTACTCTTCCGCAGTGGGGTTTCAAACAGGCAGAAGTTGTGTGTAAATATACCTGGAACAGAAGGGACAAGCTAACTTGGTGGAACATTGAAGAACATATAAACGAGCGGTTGCCAAAGCCCCCTACTGATTGGAAGCCTCCAAAAACAAAACCACTAAAAGACTTTATCATGCACAATATAGCGATGCTAGCAACCAATAACGATTTAATTCCGGATCCCGATAAAAAGGACGAACTCGCTTCAGAACCTTGGGAATGGCCCATTTTACATGTTGGAATAAGGATGGTTGGATGGGATCCCACAAATGTAAAATACTACTTGTTGGGAAATCCTGCGATTGAGTGGCCAACCACTCTATTTCTGCTGCTTTTCATAGCCTTTAGCATTTCTGTCATCTTGCTATGGCAAAGGCAACTGGTTTCAATTTCATATGAACAATTGGATCAATACCTGATTGCCGGGTTATTACCGTTTATGGGATGGATACTCCATTTCCTCCCATTTCTGATGATGGCGAGAGTCAAGTATGTCCATCATTACATGCCTGCGGTATACTTTGCAATTCTGGTGTTTGCCTTCCAATTTGACAAGATTGGAACTTTTCTGGATAGCCGCTTGGGCAAACCTGGAACATTATTGAAAATTGGGCTTTATCTCAGTTTTTACTACCTCGTTTATGCATCCTTCTCCTACTTTAGCCCAATAATTATGGGCATGGAAGGCGATTCCCAAGATTACGAGTATCTAAATTGGTTTAATAGTTGGAGAATCAGCCAGTGAGTTACTGGGACCTTAATTAAATAACCAAAAATATATTTAGCATTAAATAAAACTGAAAAAGCAAAGCTAAACTGCTAGCAATGCTATGAGGTTCATGAAAGGAATCTTCTGACCCACAATCATGAAGTTTGAACGTCAGCTCCTATGTACAGTTTTTTTGTGTGTTTTTTTTTCTCTTTAACTGTAGACAAACAATAATAACCCTTGTGTGAAAACGTAGAGATATCAGTCATACAACAAAAAAAAAAGGTGATTTCCAGGTTTTCCAGTACCTTGTTGAATCAGCCATGATATTATCAATAGCATTGACAGAGGGGGTCATCTCATCCACTCACACCGATCTTGAGATTAACTTGAAGGTAAAAAGGATGACATTGTAAATGAAAAAAAAAAGGCATTAATGCACAGGAGATTGAGGTTTATCTTTACTCATCATAAAGATCTGTGACACAACCAGTGGAAGCATCTGATACCAAATGGATATACTTAGCCAACGTACCCCTAGTGTATTTTGGTGGAATAGGCTTCCAGTTTTTTCTCCTCTCAGCCATGGTCTCTTCATCAACCATAACGTCAATCTTATTGTTATCTGTATCAATAATAATCTCATCGCCATCCTCCACAAGTCCAATTGGGCCGCCGACGTAGGCCTCAGGAACAATATGGCCAATCAAAAAGCCGTGAGAACCACCGCTAAATCGGCCATCAGTTAGCAGGGCCACATCCTTGCCCAAACCGTATCCCATAAGAGCAGAAGATGGCTTTAACATCTCTGGCATTCCAGGGCCACCTTTAGGTCCTTCGTATCTGATGATAACAGCGGTCTTTTCGCCCTTCTTGATCTCGCCCCTTTCTAGGGCATGAATAAACAGATCTTCGTTGTTAAAGCATCTCGCTTTACCCTTGAAATATGTTCCTTCTTTGCCTGTGATCTTCCCAACCGCACCGTCAGGAGCCAGGGTACCTCGCAAAATCTGCAAATGGCCATTAGGTTTGATGGGGCTTGAGAGCGGTTTTATAATCTTATTTTCATCAGATAGATCCTCAACCTCTGCAAGGTTCTCAGCCATTGTCTTGCCTGTGACAGTTATGGTGGAACCGTCCAGTAGGCCCTCTTTTAGAAGATATTTCATGACAGCTGGAGTACCTCCGTATTGCATCAGGTCAGCCATAACGTATTTACCACTTGGCTTGAAGTCAGCGATGAGAGGAGTTTTATCACTGATCTTCTGGAAATCATCGACTGTCAGTTTGACACCAGCAGAGTGTGCAATTGCAATCAGATGGAGAACAGCATTTGTCGAACCGCCCGTGGCGATGATGTATGTAATGGCATTCTCAAACGCCTTTTTCGTCATGATATCTCTTGGCTTCAGGTCCAGTCTAATCAAGTTTTTGATTGCCTCTCCAGCCCTTATGCACTCATCCTCTTTCTCCTTTGAAATCGCAGGGGAGGAAGAGGAAAACGGAAGAGACATGCCCAAAACCTCTGTAGCAGAGGCCATTGTGTTAGCAGTGTACATTCCACCGCAAGCGCCAGGACCAGGACATCCTCTTCGAACGACTTCCATGCGCTGTTCATTGTCAATCTGGCCGGAGAGGTACTCGCCATAAGCCTGGAAGACAGAAATGATATCTAGTGGTTCGCCTTGAGTACCACAGCCAGCCTGAATTGTTCCACCATAGACCATGATAGAGGGCCTATTGTGTCTGCCAAAAGCCATCAAGGTACCTGGCATGTTCTTATCGCAAGCTGGAATTGCAATGTTGGCATCGTAGTACTGAGCCAACATCATGGTTTCAAACGAGTCGGCAATGATCTCTCTTGACTGTAGAGAGTATCTCATGCCCTCTGTACCATTGGTCATACCATCGGAAACACCAATAGTGTTAAATTGCATCGCTTTCATGCCTGCCTGTTCAACACCTTCTTTAACTTTGAAGTTCAGATCCAACAAGTGCATGTTACAGGGGTTCCCTGACCACCACACCGATCCTACGCCAATTTGTGCCTTGGCCATATCTTCATCCTTGAAGCCAGTACCATACACTACACAAAATCCAGAAAGTTAGCTTAGGGCCCAAGCAGTGATTGATATTCTACAATTGAACACATACGCATGGCCTGAGAAGCTCCCTGGTCAACAGGTTGGGTGATGATTCCACTATATTTGTTGAGCTTTTCATTCGATCTGAGAGCAGGGCATGTAGAGAAGCCTCTAGGAGCAAGAGTTAGAATCACCATTCTGTGTAAAAACCGCAACCTAAGATAAGCTTACCTCATGCCACGGTAGCATGGCTTGCTAGCTTGCCTCGCCAATTTCAGCAGGTTGGAGCTCATCTTTGTGTGTGTGGATAACAGCTTGGCAAAGAGAAGAGGGACTATTTATTTAGGAGGGCCTAATTTTTTTTTCACTCTGACTCACGCCCGATGCAGGCAGATTTTCCTCCAATGGCGGGCCGCTAATATAAGCGTGGTCACGTGGGATGGATTATTGCAGGAAAGTCGTCTTTCCGGGGTAAAAAAGGAGAAGATTGAGGAGCTTTGCGGGCAATTTGCATTTCGCATTTCGCTCATTGATGCGATGGCGAGATCTGAATTCGATTGAGGGAGATGTAGAGACACGATCGAATCTGCAATCGTTGCATGCTCGTCTCCAGACGAGAGAGGAAGCTCAGGGGTGGTTCTGCCTGATAGCTTGGTCTGCCTATGTCTAAGACTCAGATCTTTTTGCTCTATTGTACTAGACTTGTTTTCTACCAGCCTGTTCTGGTAGCATTTCGAGCGCACTTTTCATGAGAAAAGCTCCTACGACTGTGCCTTTTGTTCAAACAATACCACAAACTTGGCGTTGAAAAGTTGACACAAATGGCAGCTCTCATTAGTTTGTGAGATTTTAACTCGAGCTGTAGTTGTGTCTTGAGCCTCCTAATTAACCAGCCCGAGTCGGGAATAAGATAGACAATAAATCTTTCACTCCAAAAGGCCTCAATCCAGCGTGCTCCTTTTGCCCAAAACAAACACTACAAATGAATAGACCTGGCTTGAAGTGACCAAGAACTAAAAGGCCCTCCATTTGAAATCAACACTTTGACCGTTCCCAGCTACTCTACTGCCCAAAGCAGCTGGAGCTTTAGATTGGAGTCTACATCTGTCGGGAAAACTGCTGGATTGTTCGCTTTCCCACTCGTGTCGTTCTGCACAACGTATCCTATCTACAATAACAGCAAACAATGATTTCCAGTGTCAGGTGTATCCCCAAAAAACAGGGTTAAGGCCCTTCCTTGCAGCAATGCGAGCATTTTCGGGTCAAACTTGACCACAATTTCAAATTTCTGTCCACTACCATAAATTACCCGGCCACAGCAACTTCTCCATGAAACTGGCGAGATCTGATCTGGAATTCTTCATCTCCAGCAACAACCCTCTTGTCATGGCCCCCGTCTATTCAGCCTCCACCACAGCTCCTGTCAACATTGCTGTAAGTCCAATGTTGTTAACGGTTTACACAGCGAATTTCCACGCGTTTACTAATGTCCAGAACAGACCCTCAAGTACTGGGGAAAGCGAGACAAGGCCCTTAATCTTCCTACAAACTCTTCCATTTCCGTCACTCTTTCTCAGGATGATCTCCGGACTTTGACCACAGCAGCTGCTTCGGAGTCTTTTGAGTCCGATAGATTATGGCTAAATGGAAATGAGGAGTCAATTGAAACCTCTGATCGTCTCGTAAAGTGTTTTAAAGATCTTCGAGCTCTTCGTAAAGCGACTGAGGATGAAAATCCGTCACTTCCAAAGCTGAGCCAATTCAATCTGCACGTTGTCTCCGAAAACAATTTCCCAACCGCTGCCGGCTTAGCTTCCTCAGCCGCTGGATTTGCCGCTCTTGTAAGAGCCGTTGCAAACCTCTTTGAGCTCCCACAGTCTCCAAGCGAGCTGTCAAAAATAGCTCGAAAGGGTTCTGGCTCTGCATGCCGATCTTTATTTGGCGGATTTGCCGCTTGGGAAATGGGAAATGAAGAAGATGGGTCGGACTCTCGCGCCGTTGAAGTCGCCACTAAAGAATTCTGGCCCGAAATCAAAGCAGCGATCCTGGTGGCCAGCGCCAAAAAGAAGGGAACTTCCTCGACCTCTGGAATGCAAACAACCGTTGCAACCTCACCTTTATTTCAACACCGGATCAAGGAGGTTGTCCCAAAACGCTTCGAGGAAATGAAAAAGGCGATTTTGGCAAAGGACTTTGAGACATTTGGCAAATTGACTATGCAAGATTCAAATTCATTCCACGCCGTGTGTTTGGATTCCACACCTCCAATTTTCTACCTGAATGATACTTCTCGAGGAATAATCCAGATTGTTGAGGAACTCAACAGAGTTGCTGGGAAGGTTGTTGCTGCCTACACTTATGACGCTGGTCCAAATGCCGTTATCTATTACCAAGAAAAAGACGAAGCACTTGTTCTTGGACTATTAAAACTCGCCTTTGGCAAGGTCACTGGCTGGGAAAAGCTATCTGAGACTGAAGTTAGCAGTTTGAATGATAACATCCCACAAGGCTTTAATGAAGTACTACTTAGTGGTATTGCGGAGGGTGTTTCTAGAGTCATTTTGACCCGCGTTGGAGATGGACCTCGTAGAACAGAGGAGTCCCTAATTACCGATACTGGATATCCAAAATAATGGGCCTGTTTCCCCAAATTCTCCCTCCTATTGCACCTTTGATTACTGTTTTTATGAGCGAGCATTGATTGACATGAATTGTGGTGAACTTTGCTTATATTTGATATCAAAGTTTTTAATGTAAAAAGGAATCAGTAGTAATATCTAAGCCTTTTCCAAACTGCCAGCTGTATCATTCTTTCAAAGTGAAAATATTAGTCATTTCTTAGTTTCTATTGGACGCTACACTATCCAAAAACCATTGGTGATTTACTCATCAACAAGGCCCGTTTGTTCCCAAGTTCCTTTCAAGTTCTCCTTCCATAACGTTACCTTATTGTCCCCACTGCTGACAGCCAAAATGTTGCCTGAAAGCGACCAACTTGCTCTCCAGCAAACATCTGGGAATGGTTCGTTCCCTTTCAGCAAAGTCTTTTCCCATTTATTCGAGTTTCCCTCTTTGCTCCAGATAATTACCGTTCGATCCTGGGAGGCTGAAGCGATGTACGATTTGGAGAAAACAGACCAGGACCAATCAACATCTCTAACCCAATCTCTGTGCCCTTCCAGAGTGAATTCCTCAATCCAGCTGTTTGTCGTTGCATCCTGTTTCCATATCTTGACCAGGTTATCGCATCCTCCTGTCACAATTCTTCGGGGCTCGCTGGAGCTGGCACCGCCGGCGCCAGCATTTGAAGATTGAATTATAGATCCCCCACTAATTGAAGGTGGAGCCCACGCAGCGGTGTTGCACCCGATGGTATGGGCAGCGAAAAGAGAGGCCTGGATGGTTCCGTCATCTTTGAACTCTGCAATAGATACTTTGCCGTCTGAGGAAGCACACAGAAGCAAAGCGCCGTATTCATGGGGTGCCCATTTGACAGAATTCACAGATGCCTGGTGAACCGCGTGTTCCGCTATGTTTGACCATCTTCCATTCTCTTCTCTCCAGATTAAAACTTTGCCATCGTACGAAGCAGAGGCCAGGATTATGCCAAACTTGGGGTGAGCCCAGCTGACCTGCCAAACAGGGCCATCATGTCTAGTACAAACAGTTAGCACAATTTGTCTATTTTGCAAAAGAAAATAGGAACCAGCTTTCGGAATAATCTTACCCCCGCAGTGTTTCAACAAGCTTGTGATTCTCTCCATCAACCTCAAAGATTTTGATGGTCTTGTCAGAAGAACAAGTGGCCAGTCTCTTGCCGTAGTAGTCCAGATCCGCGTCGTGCTATTGCAATTACAAACACAGGGTTAGATAAAAGAAATGATTTCGTGATAGCGGTAGTAACAGTGAAAAAACAAAGGAAGAGCATACGATTAAATCTTCGTGTTCATTGCCAATAGTGACCTGACCGGTAATATGTTAGTATCTAAAGGTTCAAACTCAAATATTTTTTGAGATCTGGTTTCCTTTTATCAAGCATTTCAAGATTTTTCATATTTCGTAAACAGCAGTACATAGCACATACCATTTTGGAGAGTGATCGATATTGTTTTGCCAAAGGCTGGATTATGAAAAGAACAGCAAAGTGATGGTGAGTTTGTTGTGTTACCCGCCCTTTGACCAACACTTAAGATCAGCTTTTAAGTAACAAATTCAACTAAGCAGGAAGCTTAGATTTGTCATTCATGGGTTATTCTCCCAGGGTGCTACGATTCTCTGTGATCTTTTCAAGAGGTTTAAACTAAACACTACAACAATTTATTCTTCTGCGTGCATACTATCTGACTATTTGAAGATGTTACTCTATCCCGTTCTTCCAATCTCTCACGTAAAGTGGGATATACCCATAAATAGTACTGTAGGCTTGGACTCTACAAAAGATAAAAGCATAGGCAGCGGTTTGAATCCAACGAAACATTGTGATTAATGTGCTAAAAGTGTAGCCGTGGAACGCTGGTTCAGACCCACTTTCAAGTAACGCTCATGATTTCGAAAACTTTGCAGACAGTCTGCCTACATAAATCCATCATCGTCATCATCAAAGTCTGCGTAGTTTGTCAGATCTTTATCGTCGTCCTTCTTGAAGCTTGCTGGGGCCAGTCTTCCCTTAGTCTTCTTCTTGCCAACACCACCAGTGCTGGTGCCACCGGCCTTTGAGAGACGCTGTGAGCGAATCTCCTTAATCTTCTCCTTCTCCAGCAAATTCAGAGTTGAAATCAGTTGCCTTAGCTTTTCAAGACTAAGAGGCTTAGAAATATCGCGAACAAAATCAAGGGCAAATGAGTTTGCGTAATGCAGCTGGGAAACATCTGCTGTGTTCTTGATCACAGGAGTGAGCTTTTTCTTCAGATTCTCAAAATCTTGCTTGGTCTCAGGATGAAACAGAGCATTCGCTTCAAGTGGGAGTTCCTGAACTTCAATTTTTTGAGGTTCATTTCTAATTCCGGCCTTGGGATCAGCAACCCCTAGTCCACCAAATAAGTCAGCGGCATTATTCAGATCAGAGTCCAATTCCATCTTCCTCAATGCCTGTCTCCGGCTATCCGCATCCAAGTCATCTAAGTTTGTAGTCTTCCCTACCACGATCGTTTTTGTTGCGACCTTGGCTTTGGCACCCTTGGTTGGCTTTGCTACTGGTTTTGGCTTTGCCGTCGCCGGTTTAGGGGGTTTTGGCTTCTCATCCTCCGATTCTGCATCCCATGATTCTAAGACCGGTTCTTCATCCGATTCATCGTCCCAGTTGTCTTTGACAGCTGCAGAGGATGTGGTAAAATCGTCGTCATCTACAGTTTTCCAAAGTTGTTAAAAAATGAGTCTTCATCCCGTTCATACGCGTGACAAATGCTTACCCCAATTCATTTCGATAAACGCTTAAAGAGGCGGAAATAAAGCAAAAGTAATGTAATACACTAAAACAGAGAGTTCTATCAAACAGGAGCAAAATTAGCCCTTATAACGAGAATAAGAAAGCCTGAACAGATGTGATGAAAAGTAAAGTTGTCTTCTAGTAGTTTCCGGAATTTGTGATGCCGCAGTTTCGGAATTTCCTGGCCACTGCAAACCTAATGAGGCTGTTCATACATTGGAACCACCTTCTCTTGATATATTCAGAAAACAAAATGGCAAAGGAGGACTGGTGAAACGTTCCTTTGCATGGGACTATTTTTCTCGAGTTTTGTTCATAAAGTAGAGCATCCTTTCCAGGTTTTGTTTCAGGTAAATGCGATGTAATACCCCAACTTCCCAAATCGCATATGGTAAACGCTAACTGCCTTCGAGTAATGGAAGAAGTGAAATTACTATCGTGAAGCCGTTGGGTTTTATTATCCGTGGATTAAGTAGATGTACAATGGTTCTCCGAGGAAATTGTAGTTTGAGACTCTGGCATACCTATAGATTCATTCATAGTATTCGCCCTTAATATTTGTCATCAACTGTAGTATTGGGATGAAAATGTGATGACTTTTCACTTTAAAACTACGTAAACCGCTAAATATTTATTAATACTTATGCTCTTAGGTTTATACGCTTCTATCTCTATTGCTCATTGTCACCTTGATTCTGGCCCTGACCATTCCCTCACAGGAAGTGACAAGTTGGATGATTATCGCCACTAGTCTGTTTAAATCTAAGCTCATGGAACTGTCATAACTATTGAAACCTGAAATAGTTATAGGCAGGTTTATCTTAACTCCAGTTGTAAGAAACATCGAAACGGCTGTTAACTATGGCCCAAAGTGCCAACTAATATCCTTTAGACAGCCACGGAAAGAACCAAGTATCACATTAATACTCCCAAACGGGGAACAAAAAAGCCAGGAAAAGGCGGTGAAGCTTCTAGAGGTATGGTTCGACGAGAAGCTCCGCTTACAGAAGCAGGCCAATACAACAGTAACAATGGCAAAACAGGTAACGGCAAAGATCCAGCAGCTGGTGAAAATAAGCAGAGGAATAACTCTGCCTGTAAAAAGCATGTTTCCTGCCGAGGGCACTCTATGGGATCGAAGCATATGAAAAGCAAGTCACCAAGAAACAAAGATCAGTCCCGGTATCACAACAGAATCAATGTTTAAATTTAGTCCTGGTAATGATGAAGACCACACTAACATGGATTTTCAACATTGAAAGCGGACACCCACCAATTAACCATATGATTTAGTGCTTATTGAAGATTATCGGCCAAGTCTATTTTCTCACTCTCACAGTATTAGAGCTTGTTAGAATCAATCTTTGTATTTATTGCCGTTGACTTTTCAGCTAGTTCAATTACACAAAAGATGTACCTGTGTCGCTTGATTCAACTCCAAAAGTGGAACAAGGACTTATGTAAAAAGTGCTTATCCTCGCCTGCTTAAAACCTAACCTGAAGCTAGCCACGAACTTGATTAGTTGAGGGATCTTTACTGGTTTCTCAAGTAATAATGAATTCTGCGAAAATGTGAATAATAGAAATGTCTTAGATTTATCCCTTTCTGAAGTTTCTCTTTTGTAGAGAAATAAAAAAAGAATTGAAGTTTTGGATATTTGTTCAACACTTGAAAAGTTGAACTTGGCGTTGTGCTTAAAATCAGGAAAAAGAAATGGTCTCTAGCGGGATCGAACCGCTGATCCCCGCGTTATTAGCACGGTGCCTTAACCAACTGGGCCAAGAGACCTGTTTTTGAATAAAAATTTTTGTACTTTAATATATTGTCATTATACTAAACAGTTTGTATACATAGGTCGTGACTATATCTGGACGCTTTCCCTTCTCTTCGAGGATAAGGCATTCTTAGACTCGAAGAGTGATAGCAATTCCTTTCCATCTTCTCCTCCGTAGACCAATAGGTTGTGCCCAGGAGGGAATTTGGAATTTACACTGTTTTTTGTTGATTTTTACTGATAACTGTCACCGTTCCTTGACCTACCCAGTTCACAAGATGGGACCTCAACGCTCTAACACCATACCCTGCACTGGAGTTGGAGCGTTTTGTGATTAATCGGCATTGACGTGACACATGCGCAAAATTGGAAAAATGTCTCAGTTCCCGTACTTACAATGGGGAGATGTTTTTCGCCCACATTTGCTCCAAGGTCCGTCCAGAGGATAGAATGACCCGGAAACTCTTGGAGGACGCGCGTGTGTCCTTTGTGGGTTTTGGGGACACCTTTGCTTTCCTGGAATGGTTCCAGGAACAGTGTTACCGCAAGTTCCCAAGTCTCCGAAAGGAGCTCTTACACCAGCATTTTACCCAAATCAGCTGGTCTCCAACGCCCCCACTCACGGGCCGAATTGGATGATCTTATTGACAAGCTCTCCCTCTGCGACCAGCTTTCGCATCACCCGAACTTGCTTTATGCGATGGTCATCTGGGCTCTAATTTCTGGACCTGTGCATGCTTTTCGTGAACTACACTTTCAAATGCACTATGACTTAAACGGTATGACTTTGACTCCTCTGTGGGATAAATAACTTCTGAGGATTACTCTCAATCTGCGATGAATGTGGTGAAACTGTTGGAATCGTCGTGCATTTTTAGCTATAGTTCCCGAAACGCTGTAAGAGGATCAGATATCAATGCCTAAATGGCCATAAGATTACAAACTCGCATGGTTCGAAAACTGATCCAGAGGGTAATCTTCCTGGGGTTTGGGAATTTGTTGTAGCGTTGTTCCTGAGCCTATTTCCGGATAGCAAAGTTATCCGCGAAGACGGGAATGGATGCTCAAGGATCATCTAAGAATTTCCGAGTGGCCCAATCCTCTCGGTGGACTTTGAAGCAAATATGAGCGAAAAACATCTCCCCATTGTAAGTCCGGGCACTGAGACATTTCTCTAATTTGGCGCGTGTGTCACACCAATGCCGATTAATAACAAAACGCTCAAACTCCAGCACAGGGTATGGAGTGAAAGAGTTTCGGTCAACCAGCACGGTCGACGATTTAGGTCCCATCTTGTGAACTGAGTAGGTCAAAGAACGGTGACAGTTATCAGTAAAAAAAAAAGAATTGCAATTCCGAGCACGACCTCTGTGTATGGATCTACATAGGGGAAGATGGGAAAGAACTATTTGCTACTCCTTGACTCTAGAGATGTCTTATCCTCCAAGACTAGGAAAAACGCCAGGCTATATAGTTGCAACCGTAAGGAAGCCGCCTAGTCTGGGCCGTTACACCTAGCACTAATCTAAAGCAAAAAATCTAATGATGTGCATTACGTTTTCTTTTTTGTTACTGCTA
Source organism: Alloascoidea africana (assembly GCA_030581615.1). Classification (NCBI taxonomy): domain Eukaryota; kingdom Fungi; phylum Ascomycota; class Alloascoideomycetes; order Alloascoideales; family Alloascoideaceae; genus Alloascoidea; species Alloascoidea africana. Next base: position 11,278 of record JAKTTT010000106.1, on the reverse strand, counting down.
TACAAAGCTATCAGCTTATTCCAGGAGCATGCCTGTGGGTCCAAGCAGATTGGGTGGACCCTGAAGTTTTCAATCAAACAAATACCTTTTTTTCATCATAAGAACCAAGGGAAGTAAACATTGATGTCACGGATCAAGAATTCGAGTAGAGAACTTATCATGTGTGTAGAACGTCGTCAATACATTGTGAAGGGAGTGATGCCATTATGAATCAGGTTTTAATGTAAATCTGCATTGCAGACCTAGATAGAGTAGATCTGTTCAATTCGTTTAGGGACGATCATCGGTCGTTAATATGCCAATCTCTTTTTACCAAAAGTATGGCGGTTGAGATTAACAGGAAGGAAACATCTAAATTTCAAAATTTAGGACGCACAACTCAACGCATTCTCTACTATCTAGACAGTCCCACCCCTCAAATACGCCGCTGCCTGCCACCTGGTACTCGGACTTGCCCTCGTCGCGATCAGGAAAAGGCCTGGACGAGGAGCGCGTCGGTGAAAAGATCTTTTACCGTGCGTGCACACGTGACCTGATTGACACCTCCAGAAAGTCGCTTGGCGTTCTTCTCTTGTTTTTGTTTTCGTGGACTCGAAATCACGCTAAAGTCAACCCAGCATCTGAGACCTGAGACCTTATGTCATCTTCGTATCCTACACCTCAGGGCACCCTGATCATCATCGTGCTCAGGGCCAGACATCTCCCCAACCGGAGAAAACTGGAGAAGCAAAACCCTTACTGCATCGTCCGAATAGGCACTTCTGTGGCGCGGACCAAAACCATAGGAAGAGGAGGACAAACTCCTGAGTGGGATCATGAAGTGCGTTTCAAGATCTCCCAGAACCAACAACCACTTGTCAAGATCAGTGTTCTTGATGAAAAAGACAAAAGCCCGGAGCTGATAGGAGAGGCAGACATTGATTTTGTGGGCGCAATCGAGAGTACTGTGGAGGATGGTTATGACAATTGGCATCCACTGACCTACAATGGGAAGGATGCCGGAGAGATCTACTTGGAGATGACTTTCTATCCCTCGGTAAGTAGAGAAAGAATACCACCCTCATTGATTGATTCATCGCGCTTTCTTGTTATTGTTAGGCTAACCCGATTTTCCACATGAAGCAACCTTTTCTACCGCCAAAGGCGAAGCCAACCAAGAAAAACTCGGGGATGGTGCCCTTGAACCAAGCCATAAAGAGGCCTCTGCCCTCTCTTCCAAACCAACCGCCTGCTGATCGTCCGTCTTCTGAAATCTCAGCGGCATCCTCAGAGATGGGCAGTTCTATCTATGGAAACTCCAATCCGGTGTTGAATACTTCCCTATACCATTCGAGTAGCATGTCTTCTAGCATTGTGTCGGCCAACAGCATTGGCGGTGTACCTTTTTCTCAGTCCCAGGGCTCCTCCGGATTCAGTTCTCTTCATCATCAGAGTACGGGTCTTTCTTTCTCCAATACCTCGGCCACAATAGAGTCCAGCCAAATTCAGCCATCAGACTTGCCTAGTTTACCGCCAATTCGTTATGGAGAGCAGGCTCCATTGAGCGGTTACGCAGACGAGTCTCAACATGCGCAGCTCTACTCGTCCAGGCCTTCATTTCACAATCCCCTTCCTGGCGTTCCTGACCAGTATAGCGCTGGCCAGCCATATACCAGCTCAGCCCCGGCACCTGCTCCAGTATCAGCGCGGCCGCCAACTAATCCAGAAATAGATGTCATGGATGCTTTCGAGTGGGCAGTTCAAACAGATTTGAGCGTGGATCAACAGCATGATATGGGCCGTAAATACCATGACCTCCCCCAGGCCCCGTACCATTCTCAGCGACCAAACGCGCGTAAATCATTGCCTCCTATCGGTTCAGAGCCCATGCCAATGGGTGAAGAAAATAATAGCCACCCTATTTCAACTCAATCTTCACACATTTCTGCTCTTGATCTTGGAGGCCAGTACTCATATCAAACTGATTCTTCCCAGTCTGGAGAATATTGTCCTCCTCGACCTTTGTCCTACCACACTCACTCGTTATCGTCTTCGCCTACTTCTAGCTTTCAAGGCCATGAAAAGAAGAAAGGATATCCTGGACCGAGGCCACCGGTTCCTAAGACGACACCTCTGGTAGGTCAACCGCAAAGTCCTCCTGTGGCTGCGGCATACTCAAGTGCCGGACAAGGAAAGAGAAAGCCTAGGAAAAAGCCCCCCGTGAATGATATTGACGATTTGACACAGTCCATGAATAATATGACGATACCATATTCTGCCGATTCTATAGGAAATCCAAACACTTCGGGCTCGCAAACCATGGCCAAAGCCAAGCCTACCCCATCAAAGGACAGGCTGAAACCAAGAGATGACGACGTGTTGGATTCTTCCTTCTATGCGCCTTCTCCCACCGCGGATTTTGCCAAAACAGTTCGGCTTCAATCCGGTGGAGCAAGGCCTGAGGATTTCCGCATCGAGGGCGGCATGTCTGGTTACCTAGGAGGAGGACAGTGGAGAGAAAACAAGGGATACTCTGCTTTGGATGGAGATTACCAAGATTGGGCCCGAAATCAAAAAGTGCAGCTAAATTCAAAGCCGCCAATTCCTCCCAAAGTTCCGCATGGCATAACCGACGCTGAGTACTATCTGTTAAATAAAGATCAGTATTTAAAGGATATTAACGGAAGAAGAGAGTGATGGCTTTTACTGCTTTTGTTACTTTAACCACCCATAGCATTTTGTTTTATGCAATTATTATTATTAGCGCATTTTAAAATTGCTGTGTTGGAACAGCATTTGTCACCAAGTGCATTTTCTTTCCATTACTACTACTCTTGGGTCTGTGATACCCAGGAACGGTTATCGATGAAAACCCCTGAAAAACGCAACTGCAACCTAAACCCGGGAGAGCAGCTGCATAGAACCAGTGTAAAGTTTCCAAGTCATCTTGCGTAGTCATTTATCACAACTTCGTTTTTCTCTCGGGAACTGCTGATCCGAGCCCGTTGCCGATGTCATATGCTGATTGCGGAAACAAATCGTGAGGTTAGCAGAAAGGCATTGGCCAAGGCTGGGCTTGACAGCCTCTTTTGATCAAACGAGGAACTTTGAGAGGGTTCGGAATGCTATATTGCTCTTCAAGTACTTGTAGTTTCTTGGCCACACATGGTCGCGTTAGCTACTGGTAGAGGTAGCAGGCAGAAACGTAGGCATAAAAGCACAAGGCGTAACTCCCTCGGAGTCACTTTTCTCTACCGGCTTATCCACCGCGGGCAAAACAGAGAAGAGTTAATTATTGGAAGCAGTGGGAAAAAATAAAGAAAGATTTACAAAGAGATACTAAACGCTAGGACCAATTAAATTATGTTCATTAAATCCATTTCAATGGTGAGCGAAAGCAGTTAGTCTAAGACAAACCTTAATTATAGGCGAAAACCAATTGTTTCCTGGGGTAGCTTGGCTCAGACCGTTTTCTCTTGCACACCTAACTCCAAGTAAAAACAAAAACAGAAGCAGAAAAAAATAAGGATTGAGACATTGGGAGAACTAACATGTGGAAAAAAAAGAAACGTTAAATCAACTAGTTTTGTAAATCACTGTTGTCTTCTGGTCTAGTACACAGGAGACTTATCACAGAGTCGTATTATAGAGTAGCACGCCGGTTGTTTTCGTGACTATAGCGTCCATGATTTCAAAGCTGTCCTGTCCAAGGTTCCGTCCTGAAATATAATAGTACGCTTTCCCAAAGACGTGTCGTACAAAACAGGGAAAGCAAGAGTATAGACCTATGGCCAACAATAGGATGAATGCAGCCATAAAGGATTCTAATTTTGAATAAACAAACAACAAAATCTCGATATAGCATTGTTCTGGTTATGTGTGTAGATTGAGATTATACGCCTATTTCGATTTGAAATCTTGTCAAAGAGATAACAAGTATTTGATTGTTGGAGCATCAGTGTTTACACAAAATTACTCCGAACGAATCTTCTTTAAAAATGCAAAAGATATTTCACGCCAACCAGACACAACGTTTATCGATTTTTGTTTCATTGTTTGTTTTCGTGAGGTTAGTAAATGCGTTGACATTTCAAGCGCTTATTTCTTCAGTCTGGTAGATGAACACAGACCACCTGTAAAATGACCATCTTCATTTTCTTGTTAATGCTTGAATACTCACGAACAGCGACAGCTTCCCAACCCTCACAAAGGTATATTGGGAGATGGATCCAGTAGATAAAATACAAACGCTTTATATACTCTAGAACCATCCTTTGGCTATTTTCTTTTGGTGTTTTTGTTTTGTCGATATGTACGGGTGCTTAATGAACGACCTGCAGGGAGATGAGCGAAGTTTTAGGCAAGCAGTTTAAATTGAGAGATGATATGGTTTTTAAAGTTATTCAAGAGGAAGATGTAACTGAGATTGGAAAGCTGGTTTTCGGTTTCAATTAGCTAGAATTGCACTTGAAGAGCAAAAAGGGGGGCAGGGCCCATAAATAGGAAATAGAAATTGAGAAAACCCTTTCCGAAAATGTGGAAACACGGGGAAATGAGCCTTTTCTTGAGGACAAAAAGACTTTCAACTTATCCGAGATGCACACGCCGCGGCCCGTTTTGGGCTCTCACAGTTTCCCTATCTAGCCAGCCCCGAAGCCCGAAACTTCCGATCCGAGCATGGTGGGGCTCCTGTAAGAAAAAAAAGAAAACCTGATTGCCTTGCATTATCTCGTTCTTGTCCAGCTGGGCACAATCGCACAATCCATATGCTCCGAATGCTGCCTGTCGCCGAATCGCCGTTTCCGCCGACACCGGATCCGAGCTGCTGACTAACCAATGACACATTATATTAATGTCACGTGCTGATACCTCTTTTAGCGTTATCTCGCTAGATCCTCGAACCCCATCTTTTTGACTCTTTCCCGCTTCTCCTCCACCTCCAGCCTTGGACGCACAGCTTCCTGTTCCACTAGCACTCTGTCTTCACCATGGTCGCGGTTCATAATGGCCAGGCTACGGCTCTTTCGAGCTCTATTAATCTGCTCAACACAATCATGGGCGCAGGCATGCTCGCCATGCCGTTTGCCCTCAGAGCTTACGGGATAGTCCTTGGGGTATTTGTCATTGTCTTTTCAATGCTGTCATCTGGATTTGGACTCTACTTGCAAGGCAAATGCTCCAAGTATGTCCGAGATGGACATGCCTCTTTCTTTACCCTCTCTCAGAAAACAAACCCTTCGATGGCAGTAGTTTTCGATGGCGCTATAGTCGTAAAATGCTTTGGCGTGGGCGTATCTTATCTGGTCATTATTGGCGATCTTATGCCACAGATATCTCAATCAATACCGTTAAAACTGTTTGAAAACCATCCTGACATTTTCTACAATCGAAGGTTTTGGATCACAGTTTTTATGTTTTTCGTTGCGGCACCGTTGTCTTTCCTGAGAAAGATGGACTCTCTCAAGTACTCTTCTCTTGTTGCGTTGGGTTCTGTAGGTTACCTCGCAGTTATTGTTCTTGTGCATTTCTTTCGTAACGATACCGAAGATTTGAAAGGTGACGTAAGAATATGGACTCCTGAATCTTCAGCAGCAATGTTGGCAGCGTTTCCCATTTTTGTCTTTGCCTATACTTGCCACCAGAATATGTTCACCTTCGTGAATGAGTTGAAAGACAAATCAGAAAAGAATATTATCAAGTTTTTACAAATTTCGCTATTCACCGCCTGTTCAATATACATCACGGTTGGAGTAACTGGCTATCTAACGTTTGGGGACAACATTACGGGGAACATCATAAGTCTCTATCACTTGTCTATATCTACAACAATTGGTCGCATCGCTATAGTAATACTGGTCGTGCTCTCGTTTCCTTTACAATGTCACCCGAGCAGACATTCGATAAACCATATAATACATTGGTATCAAAGAAGGAGCAAAAGCGCCCGTGATCAAGAGAGAAGTTCCCGTCCGCCATCTGAAAACTCGCCACTGATACCTTCAAACGTGGAAGATGATGATGATGATGATGAAGACGAGGATGTTATCACGTTACCTACAAACAGATTTATCGCGATTACCACAACTATTGTTGTTTGCAGCTATGCAGTGGCAATAATGGTGACGTCGTTGGAGAAAGTTTTAGCGATAGTAGGCTCTACTGGCTCAACGGCCATCTCCTTCATATTGCCGGGATACTTTGGTTACAAGCTAATAGGAACTGAACACTCTGCTTCCGGTCGACAGAACTTGTCTTTTGAGCAAAAAATATGCAGATATGGCGCCGCAATGTTGGGAATCTGGGGGTTTGTAGTCATGTTTGTGTGTTTGAGCGCAACTATTTTTCTTCATGTCTCTCATTAGAGGTTTATCTAAAAGGTTTCGGAAATTTAAGCATAGATCGTTGCTTTCTTTGTTATAAACAATTTTATCATGAATATACCTCAACTATAACGTTTGATCGTCTGCTGCCTATCTGTTGATTTTTTTTAGGGTCGTCCCGGACAATTTTGATTGACGATTACAAATCGAGCAATCAACCCTTTCCTACTCTTGTCTAAAAGTTATTGAATTACTCCTCGACAGCGAATCTCAAAGTAGGCTAATTGAAATGACCTCGACCCTAAATGTCATGATTCTTGCAACAGCACTTTATTGTCATGTTTGATTAGTTCATTCTTTATATGAGGCATTCAGCCCTAGCCTTAAAAGTTTTTTCTATTTCTGTCGATTCTTCCTTGTCAATAGTCACATCGCAAAAAACATAGTTGGCTTCTGTTCTTGATAAGAGCTTTCATGCCAGGCCTGATTAAAGACCATTTCTGTATCATTCTACATATAAAATGTAACTGAATAGTTTTGAAACACTTCCAATAGTTAAAGTGGTGTGTAGTTATACATTGATACTGCTGTCTGATTTTCTATTCTCACTAGATCAAACTCTGCAAAGTAGTTCAATCAGTTGGTTCCTGAGTGTTCCCTCTCTCAGGAGAAGGATTATCAGACAACACTCTCGCTGACGAGCTATTATCATTAAAGAAAAGGAGGGATTTTTGATTACTATGAGAGGAATCTTTCACAGGTAAGATATTATGGAGGGCATCAAAGCATATCTTTTGCGGAAAGTTTCATGAACAGTTATAGGTCAAAGAAAAGCGAATCTTCTTAAAGATCTGACTTCTTCAAATTTTACTTCTTGCAAGTGATGTTATTCCGGGGGAGTTTTCACAGGCTTCAACAAGCAATACATGCTGGAAACGAAGAATGAATGGGATTTAATGTTTCAGCAGTGGTCGGACGTGTAACGGTTCGTGGAGGCTTGTACCTAGAATTGCTGATTTCTTTACTTAGGGGGAGCAGATGGGCTATACAAGGCCCATACTAAAAAAGTATTGTACAGTATAACCACCTAGAACAACTGCTCCGGCACACGACTCCGGATTGTCGTCCAGTATGATAGCTTCGGGCCAATGCATCTTAATGGAAGTACCACTTTGGGGATTTTTTGTCCGGAGCAGAAGCTTTCTTATGCCAGTCAAGGCATCATATACAACTATGCTCCCACCATTCTTTCCACGAAGACCTACTAAAACAACCAGAGTGTTGTTTACAATGGTGGATATGTTCAAGGGCTCATTATTTGGTTCGTAAGCCCAACCTGATATATCTGCCTCCGAAATAGGATTTCGGATGATGGCTGTCGGCTTCAGCCATTCGTCATTTGAGTGCTGACGGATGTCAAATATGACAATATCGCCTGTGCCAACCAGCACAGTTGCCAAACATGCACCTCCACCAACAAGTGATTTGTCGTATGTCAGTAGTGATGTCTCATCAATTGAACTATCGAAAATGCGCTGCTTATTCTTTTTACCAAGAGCGACGTCAAGCTTTAGAGTCTGTGAAGGCCATTTTGGAACCCCATCTTGGCTTTGGTTCATATCATACCGAATAATCTCATTGCCCCTCCCTATTACACAATATCCTGCAGCAAAGTCGACCTTGAAGATGAAATCTCTAATTGAAGTAATGGGAAAGTATCTCCAAAACCATCCGGAGATTGCTAATATGAAGTCTTCACTCTCTGGAGTTTTGTAATACACATTTCCTGACTTATCTCTAGCCACGATGGAGCCCTTAAAGTCTGCAAAAATATCCCAGATAGCATCCGCGTCTGGACCCAATTGCCACTCCGCAAGCATTTTGCCGTGTTCTATATCCCAAGCTTGTATCTTACCGCTCGAGTCTCCAGTATAAAGCGAAGTTTTGTTGTTGTGGATATCTTGCTTGTTCAGACATAGAGCCGTAAACCACTCTACTGGTAGTGCAAGCGAGCCACAATGATAACTTGTGGATTTGTCTCGAGAAAATAACACTGTCTTAATTGAGGCATCTTCAACTTCAAGTGCAAGGGCATCAGGTGAAAAGACAGCGGGACCATTATAGTATTCAAATTGCATACTTACAGAAATCTTTTTCCTATGTAGGTCAAAAACATCAACTCTACCAGTAAACCTGGAGAATGCCAGCAAACGATTATTTTTAAAGTCAGCTTCGAAGTTGTCAATAAATCCATCATTATCGATAAGCGTGTGTGTAGTGAATTGCCCTTTACTCCAATTTCGAAGACAAAGCTTTCTGTAGCGGTATTCCTCTCTCCAGCTTTTACTTTTCAAGGCGCTTGGAGAAGACTTGGTGCCAAAATCGTAAACAAAAAACTTTTCCCAAATAGCATCGTTATGAAAGATTCTATTCCACTTTCTGCAAACAGAAACCGCTTGGTGGAACAAGCTTGGATCCAGATAACCAAAGATCTGTGTCAGTATTTCATCTGGCAGATCATTGATATCTGTTACTTGTGATTTGGGAGCTTGAACTGACAGCATTGAGCAACGGTCTGTAAGATGTGTTACCACTTGTCCTACTTGTTTAAATCTTGGTTTCAAACTGCCGTGTCTGGTTAAAATCTTCTCACTGCTCTATTTATTCTCCTCCCTGGTTGACCCATAGACAGCCCAACACTTCGAGTCATCTCTCTCTTTCTGGCAACGCCATTCACGTGTTTGGAGAGGTGGAAGTGTTAAAATACAGCAAATGTCAAGTTAGACTAATACAGTGTCTTCCAAAACTGAGCAAGATGGTATGGTGGACCGCAAAATGTTCATGCATTTTTTTCTTGAACAACCAGCACCTCTATATTTCTATAGCCAAGAATTCGTTTTAAGTCGAATAATAGCCTATCGATAAAAGATTATGCCGCAATAAAAATTGGAATTCTTTTGGTGTTCAATGGTGATTTGTGCAAAGTCGGATTAGTTTTGGGGGTAGTGTTCATTGTGCTTCGGAACAAAAGACGTGTAGCGTGTTGCCAGTTGTTTAAAGTGGTTGAACGCGAACATTAAGTCAGCAAAAGGTTTAATCGTAAGAAAGTATGGATATGATTTCTTGTTCTTCTATCGAAGGAATGAATACACTATTTAAGTAATTCTACTTGTGTTATCGATAGATTGTTCATGATGATCATTCAAAAAGATAGGGGCTTCTTGAATGATGTTCTATGAGGATTAAGAGCATAATAATAGGAAATAGGGTACTTTTAGGTGAGTAAAAGTAAATAGGATATGACCATGTCTGTCACAAGACGTATGAAATCCTATATATTAAACTCTTCAGTAACCAGTATAATTCAAAATTTCCTATAATTTGTTATCAATTATCTTTGGCACGTTCTCAATTAAGTGCTAACAAAGAGATACGGACAGTGCTTTTCAAATGTGGACAATTCTTTTTTGGGGTCCAATGATTGCAGAAGATGGTTCTGAATAGCCAATAAGTTTTCGCTTTTGAAATAGAAAACGATTTCCAATTGGAATTAAATCTGGAAATTGAGATGGCCCTTGCCACATTTTAAATCTGTTGATTTGAATTGTTCTTGTATCTTTTTCGTGGTGTTATGGAGGTCGTTATCTTACTGGTTGAGATTTCCTGTTTCCTTCCTTTTTTTCATTGGGAAACCTAGCACCTTCTTTTCCAAAATATTAATGAAACTATTAGCCATCATATTTTCTAAAAAGCTGTAATATAACCAAACTTCATTCCCAGATTATAAGGCTCTAGATCATTAAAAGCCACCACCAATCTGAATTTCTGAAAACGCCACTTTTTTCTCTCTCAGCTTTCTTCCCTTACCCATTACCATTTCCTTACATCTGCGGCCAGCATGTGAATTCTTAACTCGTCAGGCCACATCCCCCTTTCCAAGTTGTCATCTGGCCAAATCTTAGAGCTTTCCGTAATGCCTAGTTTTACCTTGTGTATCTGGCCTCTTAAAGTTTAAATCCAGGGATTTAGTTAAAGCTAGGGAAATAGGTACACTGCTGGTAATGTCATTAAACAGATTTATCTGAATCTGAACGTTGTTGGCATCTTTTCAAGAACTGATTAGTCTGGCTACAAGTTTGAGAAAGGAGGAAGAAAGGCTGATATTCTCCCAATTGTTAACTTTCCAACCCTGGATTTTAAAAGTTCTGGAATGCTTGACCTCGAGAATAATGCTAAACCTGTTTACTGAATATCTCCCTTGTAGTTAAGCATTTTCAGATAAAAATGAGAGAATTCTTTGCAGAACTAGATGTAAGTTTCATTTGTAAGTCTATGGCATCAACAAAAATCAGAAAGATGTAGATGAACACAATTTCGTCTTCGTCAAACGTATCAACGGCAGGAAAAAAACAGACATTACTATCGACTCAATAAAGTGAACCAGTTTTGCGAGGAAATACAAATGATCTTAAGATGATCATTGAGAGCGTTTGACTGTGCAAATGGAGGAGATATGTGAAATGCCAATCGTAGAAATTAGCACATTCGAAGTTGCAGTGTTTATAGAACAGGTAACCAAAAGCATTAAAAAGGTTCCAAAATCTAGTTTTGACAAAGAAATCAAGGAGGGCAGAATCAAACGAGAAATAAGGACGAGGATTACTCTTGTCATCAATACAACTGTTAACTGTTACAGCATTCTGTTTGTTACGACTTTTAAAACTAACCATAATTTTAAAAAATCTGTAAGAATTATGATTCTTATGAACAAAAGGCTCAGTATATTCAAGAATGGTGTAATAATGAGACTGAAGTCAAATAGTATAAATAGAACTTTGTTTGTATATTTAGTTTTCTTCTTCTTAAGCTACTTAATGACAATCTTTTGAGCCATAAACTTGAGAGTTCAGAACAGAGGTTCTGTTCTCTCACATATGGTAGCGATGCTCTAAAAGAGATCGTGATCAGTTTCTCTTTCT
>JAKTTT010000105.1:0-35832 GCA_030581615.1 Alloascoidea africana | reverse complement strand
ACGGTGTGGGTCTAAGTGAAATGTAGTTTATCAATCAAAAGTAAAAGTTAATTAAAAGAGAGTAAATATGTACTAAAGTATTTATATAAAAGCCCGATTACGGGTAAGTGCTCGTGGTTCAGCCATCATCATGACACAGGGTTCTCTCAATCGTGAAGCTGAGAGCCTACACTTGGAGGTTAGTCTGTTTTTTTACAGAAGAATACAATATAATAAAAATTTATCAATTACACATTGTTATCAGGTACATAAAAATGAAAATTTTACCTAGAAATCCCGTAACAAAATATTTTAAAGTGGATAGAAACAAAGCTCTAAAAATATTGATTAGAGGGCTTTATCAGAAGAAAGGTAGCATTGCTTTGCAATCTCCAAAACAATAATAATACAACAAAAATCAAAAAATGCACACTTCTCAAGTGCCATTTCTTTGATCTATGAGGGAAGAGGGTGTACTTGAAAGAAGAAAGAGAATGTTTTATATCATATTTGTGATGCCGTGGTTTGTAACCAGCTACGCGGTCAATGTTCCAGTGTTCTTCTCTCAACAAAATTCTGCTGCATGGTTAATCAGCAATTCCAAGAAATGCATTGAATCGATGTGTTTCTAGAGATTTTTATTATTGTTCATTTACACCCCAAGATTATGGCTTCCCATTGTGGCACGGGAAGAGCGCTTCACCAGGAGAAGCTGGCTAATAATAAACAAGCCTATTAAGTATTTCTTACATTTCAATAATCTGTGTCTTCAAACGTGTCCATAAGGCCATTGGCACTGCGTCGATATGAAAACGAGAGTTAAACTGTAATGCTTTATGGAGGAGTGAGTCTAATACCATAACCATCTTCTCCTCTATAAAGCATTACATGGAGGTCGTCCCGGGAGAGAATTTGGAATTGTGCTTTCACTACTAACTGGTTTTTGTCACCGCTTCCTTGACCTACCCTGTTGTTAACATGGGACCTAAACCATTTCCTACTACCATAGTAGTCGACTTGAACGCGTTGACTCCAGAGAGAGAATCCATTGTTGGATTCACGGATAGGTTTGCGTTCTTTGAGTGGTTCAAGGAACAATGCTATCTCAATTCCACCCGTGAGTGCGGAGTTGGAGATCGATTGATCTGTGAATACTGCTGGTGCAGTAACTCCTTCCGGAGGGTTGGAAATTTTCGATAGCATTGTTCCTTAAACCACTCAAAGAACGCAAACCTATCCGTGAATCCAACAATGGATTCTCTCGCGTTGTCCAACAATTTCCGTGTAGCTCGATCCTCCGGACGAACCTTCGAGCGAATATGGGCAAAGAAAATTTCCCCGTTGTAAGCACGCGCGCCCAAGCATTTTCCAGTTTAGCGAGCGTGGTTCACCAATGTCTGTTGATAGCAAATCGGTCGAACTCCGGGGTATGGAGTCAACGCGTTCAAGTCAACTACTATGTTAGTAGGAAATGGTTTAGGTCCCATGTTAACAACAGGGTAGGTCAAGGAAGCGGTGACAAAAACCAGTTAGTAGTGAAAGCACAATTCCAAATTCTCTCCCGGGACGACCTCCATGTAATGCTTTATAGAGGAGAAGATGGTTATAGTATTAGTGCCACTCTTTGAGTCTAAGAATGCCTTAACCTCCAAGAGCAGCGAAAGGGCCTAGCTATATAGTCCGATCTATGGATACGTATGCATGAGCGGCTTAGTCTAGGCTGTTACAGAAATTGTGAAAATTGGATGTCGTATCTCTTCGTCTCCAGGCAATGCGATTCGTAAACGCGCTACAAGGGCATCTCTGCCGTCCCATACCAACAATACAAACACGTTTCGGAACAGCATTCATTCAGCTAGATCTGATAACTTTTTATACAGTGTTCTACGTCTAGATTGCGAAAAAATGCTAGCCAAGGCTACTTGTCACCAGTAATACCGAGGCCGCAAAATGCTCAAATGTAGTTCTAGTATTTTGTTGAACGACCACCACATCTCCATTTATATCGCTAGGAGTTTTTCTTTGAGCTGGGAAACTTAACCTATGGATCTAAAATTATACTATAGTAAAAAACCGAATAATGTTGGTGTTCCGTAGTGACTTAGGCAAGACCGAATGTTTTTCGAGCAATTGATCGCTGTGCGGCGGGATAAAAAGAATCCAGTCTATAGCTGTAAATTTAAACTGGAGAAGGTGGTGTTAGGACCACGACGCGATATTTCAATATGAACTGGCTTTCGCCATCATAGTATCAGCAAGATAGATAGAACCGTAATACTTTAGGTTTGAGATCTCTATATATATGACTAGTTTTTCTCTCTTTTGTTGCATTTCCAAGGGCGCAAGCTCTTGATCTATGAATTGAGGGTAGTTGTGTCTGTTTTTCAGTGTTTTTTGAGAATTTTTTTTTGGAGCAGAAATGTGTGTTTTAAGGGTTTAATAATTGTTTGGTGGTCATGGATGAAGGTGCGACTATATGTGTGATAAATGAAAAAGGAATGTTCCCTTTACCAGAGTGCCTGAAAGAAATACCTCGTTTATTCAGCTCAACCTTGGCTATATTATTCCTCTTTACTTGAGCCAATTAATTGAAATACACATGAATATCGATACCATTATTCTGCCTCTCTTAATGTATATTCATTGAAAGAGTAGTCTTTGACAGCTTTCCGAATGCTGAATTTGGTTCTCATCAGATAACCTGGGGAGCAAGGAATATATTGGACTCTTCTGTTTTACAAGATAAGTGGTTTGGTCGGAGCTCTTGTGTTTTAAAGAGATTATTAGGCAAAGTTATCGAGAGTGGTCCACCTTTAGCTTAGGTTCAAAAATCTTTCTCCTATAACCTTAACAGAATTTCCAAATATTTTCATATCTTCTGTACATGTAGTCCAACTACCAGATTGTGGCATTCGCTGGGATACCCGTTCATCGGCATCTATTTGATCCAAAAAATCTTGAGCATTCCCTACAATCAGAGCTGATTTTTACAATATGTGAACGTTTTGTTTCATCCAGAGCTCGCTAAGTAAGACATTTAACACTAGAAGAGGGTTAATTTCAACCCTGTTTGGTGATCTACGCCGAGCTCTTTTCAGAAAGTTTCTCAATCGTTGTATGAATTGGTGTTGGAGAGCTGCCTTTATACCGGGAAATATGATATTTAATGTAGACGTGGGATAGGTTTTGTGGTAGTGTCCGTGGTATGAGAGAGTATCAAGAGTTGGCTTTTCGTGGCCATCAATCGCCAACCTTTGATATTTGCCCTTTACCCGGCAAATAGCATGCTTATCAAAGTGTTGAGTTTAGTCAATAGCAGTTGAGCTATTAGTCCATCCATCTTCGGCAGACTTGATAACCCAAGAGAGCGGGAGATTACACTCTGTCAGTTCTTCCCAAACTAGAAATTGGCCACACCAGAGTACTGGGAAACAAGACGTCGTGCGTCGAGGTTTAGAAAGAACCTGGCCAAAACACTCTTTTACCATAGTGAATGTCTTGAAATTGGCCGTAGCATCCGTGCGAGCGATTTGTTCCGGTTCTCAATGTGATTTGATTGACACTGTGGACCGGAATAGCTTTTGAATTTGTTTTGGGGGCCTGGCGACCAAGGCAATGATAGGCCTTTGCTACTTGAGAATACGTGTTAAATGGCCTAAGCTCCTGAATTTTTTTATTGGGCTGCAAAATACCCAGCAAAAATATGGCTTTGCGAAAGCCACTAAACACGAAAAACATACTGATTTTCACAATCTAAACTTTAGATCTCTACAGTATCATGCCAAACTATAGGAATCGAGTAGCGGTTGTTCATATAGCCATTTTGCAGTATAACATGTCCCAGGTGGACCCTTTTTAGAATTTACGAGCAATGTGCTAAAACTGTGGAAGCATGACTTGCTTATCGCTGGGTTCTCACGACTATTTCTCAGTCATGACTCGAGTCGGTCCTATCGGCACACTGTTATGGCACCCCGTCTGTGTCGCAATGATGCCGAACGCTCATTTATGGTTATATACTCTATTTATGAGTAAATAAAACGAATGAGCCGGTTTAATACAGAATCTTGCTTCGACAGTTAGCCGCTGTTCGGTAAATGCGCGGCAAAAAGAGGCAAGCGGCTCTAGTGTATATCTATATATTTTTTAGACTACTGACGTGATGGTTTAGATTTTCCGTTTTAGGACCACCTAAGGTTATCACTTCGATCTACGTGGTTGACTCTCTCCATCCTACCTCTCACTCTGACCATCACCCGTGCCAGTTGATCGGGATCGATTCTCCATCCCTATGTTCGGAAAACTCAACAAAGACGAATTATGAGACTTTTTCTTCGACAACTACAGTGGCTTGCCATTATTGGGGCACTATTCGGAGTTCCAACATGGGCAGACAAGTCTCCGTTCAGTTGGGCAACCAAAGACGGACAGTTTTTCACCTGCACCAATCTTCTTGGAAGTTACAGGTTCGAATGCCCATCCGACATCCCGGATGATGAGAGATACTGGGGGTGTTTATGCCAAGTCAAGGAAACCCTAGGGTCGGTTCTCTTGTGCGTTGATCATTTTGTTGAACCGAAATATCATAGCCATGCTCAAGAGATGCTGGCCTACTACTGTGGCCACTATGGTGGCGCCAACATCTCAAAAGAAGAACTGAGCGAAGAAACTCGAAATGCCTCGAAGTATGCCCTTGACTTGAACTTGCCAACAAGTCCATCTTATGACCCAGAAACTACGCTTCACTGCCCAATCATCATGCCCAGCGATCTGGTTATGAAAGCTCAGAAATCCATGTACCCCTTGTATCACAACTTCGAAACGTCCAAGGTATATGGTGGAGTGTTTTTGTTATACTTTGGGAGCTTTATGTTACTGGGGATGATTGAAAACTTCACCAAAAAATACAGACCTTTGCTCATCAATAAGATAAAGGGTAGATTTTTCAACTCGATAAGGAGAAACATAACAATCCCGCCAACAAGAGCGATTCATTCAGAGCCTTACATTATGCCAAAATATAAATACATTTCAGCTCTTGTTCCTACACGGTCTCAAGCATTTGTGATCTTGGGATATATAACCCTGACTTTTGCGTTGATACTCTCGGGATTTGATCCATACATGTCTGAAGAAGGAGAGATATTGTCTGCATATTTTAGATCAGATATATTTCGACTGATTGCAGACCGAACGGGCATACTTGCATTTGTGCACTTGCCTCCTATATTTTTGTTTGCAGGCAGGAACAACGTTTTATTGTGGTTGACCGGATGGCCATATGAAACCTTTATTCTATACCACAAGTGGATTGCTAGAATGATGTGCTTTCTAGCATTTATACATGCCTGCTGCTGGACAATAATCGAAATAAGCGTTGGAAACTACTTGGAGGTGTGGACTCGAGAATTTTGGATCTTTGGAGTTGTTGCGCTGACATCAGGCAGTTTACTATTGTTCCAAGCCATACATTACTTCAGACATCATCACTATGAAGGGTTTTTGATTATCCATATACTACTGGCTGTGGTTTTTGCAATTGGCGTTTTTATGCATTGTATAGAATTGGGATTTATGGAATGGGTATATGCATCTATCGCAGTTTGGGCATTTGATCGAGTGTGTCGACTTGTCCGAATTGCACACTTTGGAATTTTCACAAGGGCCAAGTATCGGCATTATCCGGATGGCATGATCAAGATAGAAATACCAAAGCCAACGTCTTGGAAGCCATATCCAGGCGCTTTTGTCTGGCTTTATGTTTTGTCACCGTCCAAAGTTAACGTCTGGGAATCGCATCCATTTTGTATTGTTTACGATGAAGAAAAGGCAAACGACAGCATTTCGTTGTTCATAAAGTCCAAAGAGGGTCTAACAAGGGACCTTGCAAAACACTTGGAAAACATGCCCAACAATGAAGACACAATATACACATTTATAGAAGGTCCTTATGGCGAGGAAGCGCCATTAATTAATTATGATACCGCCGTTTTTCTTGTTGGTGGTAGTGGGCTACCAAACGGATACAGTGGTGCTTTACACTTGAACAAGCATGGCTCTACTAACCAAGAGATCAAGTTTATTTGGGTGATTCGAGACCTCAGTCCTCTTTTGTGGTTTCATGAAGAGTTAGAGCAGCTGAAGCACACCAAAGTGGAAGTTACGATTTACATTACGCGAGGGAAAAACATTGGATATCTACAAGAAAACGTTGAGGATGTGGGGTCATCTCAACTCCCGCGGCACCATCCCTCGGAGATGGACAGACTACTGGACAATTCAACAAATAGTGAATACTCAAAACAGCGGAGTAGTCCAGAATCTCTACTAGAATCCATCTCTTTTGCGCACATAAAGGAAGGCCGACCGGATATCGACAACCTCCTGATACAAATCTTTACCAAATCCGCAGGCAGTGTTGGAATTGTCAGCTGTGGGCCTTCCAAGATGAACGATGATGTGAGACTAAAGGTAGCAGCCAATCTAGACGCTTGCAATGGGAGGGTTGACCTGTTTGAAGAAGCCCAGGTCTGGTGATACCCGATTTTTATTTCTTGCTTTTAAATACTTTATAGCATATAACTTGGTTTAGGTAGACGAGTAACGTATTCAGTTTTTAGTTTTACTTCTTGAACTTGGCGTTTCCGGAAGTGCAGCACCGTGTCTTCCGGGCAGTTCTGTTGCACGCGCTGTGATTGGCCAGCGGGCCTGGCTGGGCGTATCCGGCAGGGAAAAGCACATTTGAGCCCGGAAGTCCCCAATACCTACTCTCCCAAAAAATTGAAAAAAAAGAAAGCTGGGCTTTTTCTTCTTCTTATAGACCCCCGGTATTCCCTCAGGCCAACAACACAAGTTTACAAAGTAGACGATCTATATCTCTCGCAAAATGTTTCTCCAACGTTCTCTGTTTACGGCCCAAAAAGTTGGCATCCGAGCGGTTCGATACCAGTCCACCAACTCTGTTGCTAAAGCCACTGGCATCGCAAACAACCTCATTGCAAAGTCTACAAGTAAGTCCAATTTAAGCTTTTGCTTTCAAAATATCTTCTTCTAAGGGGGTTTCTCGTTCGGGATTCGGTGAATTGCTTGCAAATCTATGAGGATGGACGAAGTTTACATCCACGCTGGTTGGCTGCTTCAGCCCCACCTTTGAATATTTGATATTCCGCGAACCACGGCAAAGGGGAGTGTAGATGGAGATCCCTTGAACGCAACCTCCCACTTTGGTGATGGATCTATTTTTCAATTCGCAGTCCGAATTGTGTAACTAACTCAGGACGTTTCATCTAGGCCTTCTAAACTGCAGCATCTACTGGGGAAAAGTGGCTCTAGAAGTTGGCAAGCAGGTTTACGTTAAGGAGGGTATGGCTCCACCTCAAGGTGCAAAGTTCAAGGAGGTCTTCCAGAGCCTTTATTCGCAAGTACTGAAAGCTGCTAAGCAGCCAGAGGCCACCATCAACCAAATCAAGGCTTTCAAGACTGCAGAATATGTCAAGTATGGGTCGATTTTTGTTCAAGTTTTGGGCTTCTTTTCACTTGGAGAGATCATTGGACGACGACATATTGTTGGATATCCAAGCTTCTCAAAGCACCATTAAGCATATGAATATAGGAAAGAGTACGAAATACTGAACTTTTGGTTAGGGACCAAACGAAAAGTTAAATCCCTGTGAAGTTGGTGATGATTTATGTCTTGTCTTTTTTTATTGCTTGTTGTATTCCCGCACCATCTGTTTCCAGAAAATCAGATCCATTATCAGCAAAAATGAAGAGTTTGCATGTTTTTTGTTTGCGTTGAGTGTTTGCTTCCCTGCCCAATAGCTTGAATCTTACCGCTCTTTCCTACAAGTACAACTAATACCGGATTGTTTCCGCAAGTTTCATATATACTGTACAGAAATCTTAAAGCACGTTGTAATAAATGTCTACAGCAACAGGAACATGGCGGTCCTTAGAAAGCATACCAGCTCCACAGACTCAGAGTCTCCCAGAGCCAGAATTATCTACATTCTGAAATGAAAGTGCAAGCGCCTATAGCGTGTCCAAAACTGACCTCAGTGCATCACGTGCGCATGTCCCATATCCCATCTTTTTGGAACAACACACTCTTCGCGTGCGCCTTTTCTACCATTATTCACCCAGAAAGGACTTTTAGACGGGAATAGACCCATTGCTGAATTCTTCAAGATACGTAGTAGACATGCCACAAGAACAGCGACCTCCAGCGTGTCTAAACATCCATTACAAGTCTCTTTGCGAGTTTCTCAATCTATCTAACGACTCTACGCTATCAATCTCCTCCACGAGTTCTAAAGCAAAGGGGAAATTACACAAACTTTCAATAGCACAATTCACAGAGCTTTCAACAGATGTATACGATGAGCTGAGGAGGAGGATCAATGAATCCGGCGATGGCACACCTTTTTTAAAGCCAGTGCAAGGGTACTATCACAAGAGGAATGATGCCCGAAAGAAGTTAGCAGGGCTTTCTGGAGATAGATTCAAAGATCTGGTGATTGATGTTTCTCAAGAGATTGAGCGCCGAATAACCGTACAAAACACGCCCGTGCCTCGACAAGAGCCCATGAATAGGAGCCCTCCAGGTGCACATGCCGAAGGTTTGTACCAACATGTCAAACCAACACCTGCAATGACCGGCGAGCGCACGTTTGAGCCTCATGGTTTGAGTCCAGGATCAAACACCACCATCACTGTTCTAGAAACCGCCCCTTCATGGCCCAACGCTCCTTCAGTTCAGGCCTCTCAAAATCAAAGTAGTTTAAGCAACACTCCGAAAAGGAAGGATACGTTTTCTGGGTCTGGCAACGACCCATTCATTTTCCACTCGGGCTCAGGTGCACCTGAAATTAATGACAGGAGCTACACGCCTGTAGTGGAACCCCGAAAAGGAAATATTATACCCCAAAAATCAATACTCGAAGCTGATACCGACGACGACGATGAGGACAATGACCATAATAGGAAAGATTCTAGTCAGCCAAGCGCGCTTGAACCACATTCAACCGCCAGTGATTTGACTTTTTACCCACCAACCCTCCAGAAACGAGCCTTGACCGATTTAATAAACGAAAGCTTAGATGAGCCTAGAAATAATCCGAAAAACTCGCCAAACGCTTTTGAGGTTCAAAGCCCCGAGGGGTCAAATTCGATCCTGACGCCTGAAAGTAGTATTGCAGATGAACAAGATATGAAATCGAGGCCTTTTAGGCGTTCCAGTTCTAGTATTGGCGCTATAGATTCCATAGCGGAAACGATTAATGATCCAGGCTTTAAAACAAGACTTGACCGGTCGGTTTCAAATGAAACGAAAACTGACGCCCATAGCGTTACAAAATGGGAAGCCAGGGAGCGCGAATTGAATAATCGTATTTCAAATTTGGTTCAAGAACTCGAAAATCTAAGACTGATGAAAGAAGCTTCGGATAATGACCTCAAACAAAAGATTTACCAATTCGAGTCTGAACTGAAGGACAAAACATATTCATACGACTTGTTGCAACGCGAGTATGAGCGTATTGAGAAGCAGTATTTCGACGAACAAGGCAATGGGAAAGCTCTTGCAAAGAAGGTTGCTCAATTAGAATCGGATAAAGAAAATGTAATGGAAGAACTAGAGCAAACCAATAAACAAGTGAAAGAAATGGATTCGAAATATAGATCACTTATTTCTCATATGGATGAGGAAGCAAAAGAAAGAGATAAAGAAAAGGCTAAAAATGCTGCCGCTGTTCAAAAACAAGTTGATTTGTTGAACCAAGGTCTAAACAACTGGAAGACAAAGTATGAATCTTTGAGAGTGCTCCACCCCGAGTCGAGTGCGGAAGTTTTTGAAAATGCCAGAAATGAAATACATTCGAAATCCAAATTGGACGAAGCCAAAAAGGAAGCTTTTTATGGCAATAACGGACTTATATCCAATGATCATTTGGTCTCATTCCAAGTTGCAACTGAAGAATACTTGCTGGGTCTGCGAGATCAAAAATCAGGTTCTACAGAAAAAAGTGATCAAAATCTGCTCCAGCTGCTGGATGGACTCATAGAGCAGACCACTTCCATTATAGAGGATGTTGAGTTAGCGAATCCAAAGCAATCCGACCCGATTAAAGAAAAGATATCCTTGGTGAGCACATGTGCAAACCATTTGATTACCACAACACGATATCAGGTTACGTCAAATCCAGTGTTGCCCTTTTTGATTGTCGACACGGCTGTTGCAGACTTGTCGTTTGCCATTGCTGAATTGATTAAAGTGGCCAAGATTAAAGAATCTACTCGTCAAGCGTCAGATGGATTTCGGTATTCCTCAGCTGCTCAGTCGTCGAGAAGTTTCAGCAGTACCACCACCAGCATATCTGGCGGTAGAATGAGACGGGAAGCCAGTAATGATGGTATGGACCCAGGGATGCGATTCGGGCACAATTCGTCCATGAGTAACAACTCGGGATCGAACTATCGAGGATCTGACCTGGACTCAGGCAATCCCCAGAGTAGGCGCCGTGGCATCAGTCAGATTCCTTCCGATGTATCTTCTCCTTATGATAGGTCACGTCCAGAACCAATTAAAGAGACAACTAGCTTTCACATTGATCAGTATGACATTGAGGATCCTGACAATCAGCTTTCTGACTTGCTCCTGTTTCTGGAGCATCAGGCTACGAATGTGGTACTCTCGATTCAGTCGTTGCTTCAAACCATCAAGAATCCCAAGTGCCGAGTTGGCGATATCCGTAACGAGTCGCGTAATGTGACCACTGTTGTTGACACGATGGTAACGGCAACAAGTGTGGTTGTCGATAACAAACCAAACATGAAACACGGTCAATGGGTAGCACAACTGCTCAGAGATTGTTCCAAGCGGATGAAAACTCTGGCTTTACAGAAGCACCTGGCTGATAGTGAATATCCTGACAAGCAGTTCAAACAGAGATTAGCAGGGTTATCGTTTGACATGACAAAGAATATGAAGGAACTGATAAAGACTTTGGAAGAGTTACACATGAGGGATGGAATTGCAACTTTGAATGGTCATCGCGAGTCTTCGTCGCCTGGTGGATCTTTCAAGGGCTCCGCGGAGTAGAGACTGTATCGATATTTTATCAAGTTTTTGGAATGTGGTTATATGTTGGTCTTTCTTTGAGCATGATGACGCTTTCCATAGGTTTATTTTGGTGCTTATCAGCTTTCAGTTTATTTGATTTGCTTATGTATTATTTAGCCGGGATGAGATTTGTATGAATATTTGTTTTTCTTTTTTTAACTTAATGCTCACCAAGTAAATTGAAGAATGACTAAATCCAGCACACTTTTAATCTACCTGCTTTTAATACAAGAGGTTTTACGAGATGTCCACGATTGGCCGTTATTTTTGATTCTCTATGTTTATGGACAAGAGCATCGAGAGTTCCACCACTGTGTAAATGACCTCACTTGAACAAAGCGCTACTTTCGATAGTTGATTGGAAACCTATTTGTGTGAAGCGGCTCAGTAGGTTGGAGAGGTTTGACTACAATTACAGGAAATTCAAAAATGAACAAGTTTATTAGTGTACGGTAGCTTAAAAGTAAAGTTCGCAGCTCTTAAAGCTTGAAGATATCTTAATTTGTTGCTTGTCCTATCTTCTCCAACACGTTTTCCATTTACTTTTCAACTTGGAAGCGCTTGTCAGTGTTCAGATTAAACTATTAGCTGCTCTTTCATGTCTTTAGGTTTATGTTTTCCAAGGATAACTGTTGTACTATTGTTTGTTTTTCATCTTTAATGATAACTTTCATGCGACGATCGTGGTAGCACAGGACCCTAGTAGCTTGTCACTTTGGCCCAACACGATTGAGTTGGCTTTACCCGGAAAAGGTCGTAATCACTGTGGATCCAACAAACCGCCAACATGACCTACCATCCCCGTTTATTTTTGTACCGTTTCAGCTTCCGAGGAAACATCGATGAACACCTTTGGACGGTATGCCAAACCAAAGCTTGGGCCTTTCACTTTGTGAAGGTCGCCAATCAAGGCTTTTGACCAGCCAGTGCAAAATAATGCATTCCCGGAACTGAGCCGGCGATTTGATCCCAGTAAATACACTATAGAGTTTGATGTCCAAACCTGTGCGCCAACCACTCGGCCTGGACTGGTTTGGCACTTGTTCATGCAGAAAGCGATCTGCCAGGACAACTTTAACAATTTAAACACCGAGGTTGATAGAAAATCAATGCCCTAGCAAGCTATTTACGTAGTGCGTATACGACTCCGAGTGTCTCGTGTGATAGCAACACATCGTGATGATTGACAACGAAAATTTATTCTTTTTAGTGTTCTATTTCTAGTTGTTTTTCTTTGTTTTCATGCTTTTGTTGAGTGTAAATTCTTGTATCCATGATTGTTCCAGGTCAGAATTGTTTGTAACTACAAAAGACGTGGACGTGGTTGGCGATAGTGTACAAAGCAGATTCAAAAATTGATCAACAAAATGTCTTTAAAGCAGGTTATATAGGAGATAGAGGAACGTGTTTTGGGCTGAGCCTATACAAAATCCACGGCGTTTTAGAATGCCTTGAGCGTCTGCTCAAAATCTTCTCTCGAACCAAGCAGGGAGAGTGGTTGATGGGTAAAACAAGTAAACGCCAAACTATAAAAATGCGAAGCAGCGTAGCGAGGTTGAATCTTTTCACTGGCTTTCTCCGGACAGTACTAAAATTGTTTGTGTCCATGTCGTGATAGACGGGAAGCGTGTCGTTGCTTTCTCCATACTTGATGTATTATTTTTTCATTCAAATATTTTGAATGTGCATTAGTTCCTGAATCTTTGATAAGGGAAAAATTCAAACTCTGAACATGTTTAGCAAGCGCGCGCACATCAAATTAGCCCTGTTCTTCGCTACATTGTTGTTGCTGCAGTTATGGTGATTGTGTTAGGATTTTTTCATTCAATTCTCTAACACTCGCCATAAACGTTGAGATCCAGATCTAGATCTAGGTAGAGGTTGAAATTGTGATTGTTCTCAGGGCAATTATTAAGCTTAACCTTGAAACCATATTTATTACGGGGAACTTTTACAGATTATTTTAATGGAACAAATTTGGACCAACCCGAGACCTTGGAGTCTGAAAAAGTTGGCTTTCATTCCTCGGTATCTTGTTGCCAGTGGCCAATGCCAGAGGACAATATGCGACAATAACAAAAAACCCCTAGACAACTTTGTGATTGCCAGCCTACCACACATGTAATAGAATAGGCACTCGTTTTTAGAATTACACAATACACAATAACCTTTGATTTTTCAGTCGTTTTAAATTGACTGTAGGGCCAAGCCCAAATATTTCTGTACATGAACATTCCCTCTGCAAGCTTCTCCTCTGGGACAATTATGTTGCGCCGAGTGTCGACAGCATTCAACATCTGAATCAGGTACCAATATACGAGTCCTTTCCTCTGAGATGGCAGAAGGCATCCAGAAGAGCAGGTCTGTACCAAACAGGCCCGTCGAGCCCACCGCGCTCTGGCAGCCGACTTGGGGCCCTGCTGGTTTTTCGAGACAGCTCCTGCCAGCCCCAGAAGACCAGCTTGAAACAGTTTCAGCGCAGCGACGATTTTTGGCCCGCGCCTGCCGCATCGGGATACACCCGTGCACCCTGCATATGCAGGTGAACCATTGCAAGTTGGATGTGATATATTACTGAAAGGCATCCCTTCTTTTTCTCTTCCTCCATCGTGTCCCGTCCTCTGCTGCTCCAACATGATCATCCTAAAGGTATGCTTGCCGGGTTTGCTAGACCAGGCGCCGGAGCCTGTGTGGCGGTTGTGGCATGGCCAACTAACTCTCCGATCTTGTGTAATTGGGTTAAATATATAGACTCTGAAGAAGCGAATACAACGGAACAAGAGCCAGTTACCACCACAACAGCAGCACCGATGGCGACAAGACCAGCGTAATAACAACAGAATGGCGGTCGCTGAGATATACACTTCCGCTCGTCGGCCGAAAACCAATCTCGATTACACGGAAAGAGTTAGGGCTCGAACTCGAGGACCGGAAACGCCCAAGGCAAGATCAAGACCATGCTCCAGAACCGACTCTGCCGAAAAAAGGAGATGCCAGCATCCTCTAGACATAAAAAGATCAACAACAATATCCACGATTATGACCGACTCTTACTCATATTCCAGCAGCTCCGATCTTTCCCCCAGTTCTACGCCATCGTTGAATACGGCAAGTTCGCTTTTAGGTTTGGCGGCTACCACAACTGCAGCAAGCCCTTCTTCCAGCAGTCGAAGCAGCAGCATACGGGACTCGAGGCTGATACCCAACTATCCCGCGTTGGACGATTATGAAATCAATAAACAGATTGGAGAAGGCGCTTTCTCGAGAGTTTATCAGGCGACGTCTTTGAAAACGGGGATCCAGGTTGCAATAAAAGTGATTCCTAAATGTGGTATGACAAGCACACAGATTGCAAACGTCTACAGGGAAGTGTCGATCATGAAACAGACCAAGGGACATGGGAACATCGTACAGCTTGTCGAATTTAAAGAGATCAACATTGCAACTGAGCAAGAAAATGGGAACAATGACGGGTCCAGTGTCTCGAATCAAAATGTCAACGGTTTTTTCTACATCATAATGGAGGTGGTTCCAGGAGGCGAGCTGTTTCACCAGATTGTCAAACTGACGTACTTTTCGGAAGACTTGTCTAGATGGGTCATATCTCAAATCGCAGAAGGTGTGAGATGTCTACACGAAGACTTTGGTGTCGTTCATCGTGATATCAAACCTGAAAACATTTTTTTCTATCCAATTGACTCATTCACGCAAGATACCCCAACCCGGAAGCAGAGGTTCAGTGAATCCAGTTCGATGATGTCTAGAAGAACAAGCATAAGCGAATGGAAAGTGGAAGAAGGCAAGTTTATCCCCGGTTATGGCGGAGGAGGCATAGGAACGGTTAAACTAGGCGACTTTGGTCTCTCCAAGCTTCTCGTTGGTAACGAAAAGGCCAAAACTCCCTGTGGGACACTATGCTACACAGCTCCTGAAATAGTAGCCAACAATTTATACGACAAAGCTGTTGACATGTGGTCACTTGGTTGTGTTCTATATACCTTGCTCTGTGGATTTCCTCCTTTTTTCAATGAAGCCGATAATGACACTGAGGTGGGGCCTCCAAAAGATGAGGCCAGTGACGATATCTATGTTAGAAGAAAGATCTCCAAAGGAGAGTACACTTTCATGAGCCCTTGGTGGGATGAAATTAGTGATTCAGCGAAAGATCTAGTTTCAAAACTGCTTGAGGTTAATCCCAAAAAGAGGCTAACTATTACACAGTTTCTACGCCATCCTTGGATTACTCAGAAATCCAACAGCCTTGACGATGGAATCACAGAAAACCCTACTGCAAACGTCAAACCAAAGGGTCTGTTCAATAGAGATTTGAATATGACCTTGGGCATACATACCAACATGTCCTTGGAATCTATTTTTTCGCTGGTCCCTTCTAAAAAATTCGAATTATACAAGGAATCGTTTCCATTCACCCCTAGTTTCAAGTATGCTGCTTCGGATTGTGCAAAGAACAAGAACATGGATAATGATTTGTTCGACTTTGAACTTCCGCCTCCAGATGAGTTACTTGATGAAAGTGGGGATGATGATTACGACGATGTTTATGGATCAGTAATACTCGAACAGATTATCGACTCCTATACTGAAAAAGATGAACATTCCAAGAATGAAACTAATGACACTGTTTTGAAGGACAAAAAATATAACCCTTCTTCATTGACTGAACTTCCAAGTGGGTTTTCTCTGAATCTAAACTCTTCAAAGCTTTTGAAAAAAAGGAAACAGAGCAAAGAACATTCAACAGAAGAATCTAAACCTTTAGAGGTCACTATGGGTTGGAAACCCTCGGATGAGTGTAGGTCTACTATTACTTCTCATAGCGACAAACGAAAAAGCAATCTAAAACAAAGCTTTCCTAGCTCCCCTAACTCATCATTAAGCTCGCCAGCCATATTTGATAACCAGAGCGAACTTTATCAAGAAGGTGGGTACGACGGTAATGGTAGTGCCTGGGCTTCTCCAATAACTGTTATTGACACTTCTCCATCTATTTCTTTCAACCCTCATCCCCAAGATCACAACCTTGAAGATTCAACAAACCTTTGCGTCTGTCCAACTTCGTTATCTTCATCTTCTCTCACATTATCTTCCCAAGTTGCACACAAAAGAACGTCCTTAATGCCTCCGGTCCCTTCACCTTCTTCTGCATTTGCTCCTTCTTCCTGTCTAAAATACGTTGAGAGCTCCAGCACCAAAAAAAACTCGTGTAGGCTTGAACAGGGATCTCTTAGACATGAAAGTCTTTTTGAGCAATATCCAGAATACCGTCATAATCCTCATCTCGCAGGTCTTGGTCTTGATAGAAAAACTTTCTCTTCATGGTGCTCTTTCCAAAGCAGTCACTAAGCTACGTTGTTTTACCAATCTTTTACATTCTTGATTGATGAATTTACAAGCAAAGGGCGTTTATTGGTGGTAGGAACTTACTTGAAACTAATCATTTGATTATGGTTTGTAATGTTTCGGTACACACATTTGGAAATTTCTTGCTCCTTGTTATTCATGATTTTTTGTACTGTTTTCTTTGTTCTTGACAATTGTTCCTTTCAACTTTATTTATTTATCTTAAAAGCATTTCAGTCGTTATGCATTTATGACTTTTGTTTTTTACTACAGGTTTTGCCTTTTGGATTCATTCCCCCTTCCTCAGTTCCCTTTCCTCTCCACTCCCCATCAGGTTGATATGCAGATTATGAGCATTTTCATTCATCATTTATCAATTTAAGCATCTAGTTTTCTTTTCTTTGCATACTTTTTTGGGCATTTTCACCTTTTGAGATAAATCGTACGTACATACACTTTTTTTCCCCTCACATTCGCCTCTTAATTCTTGTCTTTTTGTTAAATTTCAACATCGATTTCTCCTTTTTAAACTTCAGTATTGGCATAGAAATACTTCAGTATCATTTTAATTTATCGTGAGATTTACTTCTCCATCTACCAACTTGTTATTACCGGAACTTTACAACGTAAATTAAACGATCTTCTCATGGATAATGGAGATTCTGTTGGACCTTCATGCCAGTGGCTCTCACCTTGGAAGTGGGCTATCTCTGAGCAACACTTGTTTTTCTTTTACACCTTTTACCGTTTAACACGAGCATTAAATGAACCTTGTCTGCGAAAGGTGCTGCCCAAATGCCAGCTTAACTAAGACTGGGATTTAGTTCCGACTCCAAGGATCCTTTTGTAGAATAACTCGTAACTGCTTACTCTCTTACAGATTTCCTGAAAAATCACAGATATTTTAAGACTAGTTCAGTAAGCAAACAACAAGTGCCATTGAGAAGTAACTCTCGTGTTCTTACGCTTTGCCTTGTACAATAAACATAAACAATTGCAATACAGGAAACGAATCAGATTGTTCTCAAAATGGAAATCTCTTATTATAGAAGGAAACAAGGCGTTCAACAAAAAAAATGGCCTTTTGTACAAGTATGAGAGGTATCTCAGAAAAAATATTGCTTAGAGCTTTCGCTGTTTGTTTCAATGCTGTTGATCAGAGTCGATAATTAAGTCAGACCAAGAAGAGTTTTGGATCGTATCTGATCGTTTTTCATGTTTGTGACCAGCTTCTGTTTTACCTACTAAAATTACAGTTCTTTTGTAGACAAAACAATAATCCCACTCTATTCTGGATTTTGTTCCTATCTTCTGTCATACAATACGGCTATGATGGAGAGTCTCGGAAGCCTTCCCGAGAGCTGGTTAGTGGAAAGTAGTATCATTCTAGCGAATAATATAAAAAGAGACTTCAGACTTGTTCTTAGGAGTCCTCCAGGGGGTTTTCTCTTTAAGTCATGCGACGCTTCTCTACGTCTTATGTTCTGATACCGAATTGGCACTTCTACCATTGAAACTGACACATAATATCTTTCACTGATCTGTTTTAAAACAAAAATTCAAATAAACAATATTGTTTGTTTATAGAAATACATTTTAGGATAAAATAGAAGATAATCTCGAACGCACCAAACAATCAGACATGATTCAACAGTCTCTGAAATTGTAACCTCAACTACTTGATGCTTACCACCAGAGTTCCTTGGTAATATGAATGAATAGGAAAAAACCCTTATATAGTCCGCTTACTAAAGAAGTGGGAATAGTAATATAGAAGTCGGATTTTTTCTGATATCAATAATAAACTGAGAAAGATGCACAACAAAGAGCTTGAAGAAAAGACAAGAAATTGTATATTAACTTAAATTTAAATTCTTGAAAATTTGTAAGTAAGAATGCCTGGCGGGATTCTCTTACTTCGGGGAAACAGGGCTCAAACGATGATAAAATGTATTCAATGAATGATTGATGGTTTCTAAGACTCAGGGAGAAAGGTCCCTTTATACAGAGCTTAGAAACTACTAGAAACTATGTAAGCAACTAAAGGATTATTTGAATAACCGCTTGTAGTTACTGAAAGTAAACTAAGACTAGAAAGAGTAACAAAGAGCGAATGTAAGCTAAAGAACCAAGTATGGCTAGACTGAGGATAAGAGAATGAGTTCTCTTACAAAATTCAAGAAAAGGTTGTTTGGCCGAGTTGGTCTAAGGCGTCCGACTCAAGAGACTACAGTTTCTTCGCTGTTCAAACGGTGTTCGGATCTCGAAAGAGGCAAGAGTTCGAATCTCTTAGCAACCATCTTTTTTATTTTATTCTCTACTCCTAATAACTAATCTGACAATGCTTCGAAAGCTTTTATCTCATTTTAATATCTTAGGAAACAAAGATCAAAATTTTTTACGGAAATTTGCAATGCAATATCAGGATGTCTAGAAAGAAACGATAATATCCATTTCCTTTTCTTTTTGATTCTTTCAAGTTCTTTGTACAGGAGTTCTATAGCATACACTTTCGCCTAAAATCATAGTTCACAAACAAAGAGCTGAAGTTGGGCAACCTGAGTAGATTGCAACAAAGAAGATAAAACTTGTCTTAAAATAAAGGCTTTTTGCTCAAACATGTAGTCTCAAGTACAGCTTACTCTACACTTCCCAAAAGCAGCAGAGACAAAAATGTGTAGTCTATCAGAAGATGGAAGAGTGATCACAGTAGTCTACTAAAAACGTGCCATGATCGACATGTCCTATAGTTATCTCCTAATTACAAACCATGAGATGCCGGAAACTAATGCCATCTTGAGCACCATCATCAGCCTTACGAGTTTATATGTTTGGATCCTTGATCCTAGATTTCCCCAAGACAATTTGTGGGTATGCCCAGCATGAAATGTTCCGGGTTGGCACAGCTTCCAATTACGAGTCTGCCCTTTCATCTATCCAGAAAGCAAATACAGTCTCCGGTTTACCTAGAAAAGTAAAAAGTGACCTCCCCATGTTGTTGAAATATCTTGTGTTAAATATCAAGTCCGTCCGTAATCCCGAGGGATTTTGCAAGGAATCTAAAGCCGCGATTATGGCATGTTTTACCAGTTAGACAGTCTAAAGGCTTAATGTTATCTACATAGATTCAATCATGACAAGGAGAAGGGCCAACGCATTCGTTCCTACTTGCCTTGCCATCTGTTTATTGCTTTCTGGAAGAGATATTCACTTCAGAGACAAGCGCACAGATTAAGGTTTTCCCTGAAGCCGGAAAAACCTGGCGAGTGTACGGATGTTGCGCTCTGATGCATGGGGTGACATGTTAGCCTAACTCGGAAAAAGCACGCGAGAAGTTCATCGCAACGGCGTTTGGGATGAGACAAGCTTTTTGTCCGACGGAAAGTCAGATACTCCCTACTCGATCTCGCTGTTCTCTTCTTTCACCCCTTGAAACACTCGAAATAATTAGGCCATCGGACTGTTTCAGGTCGTCTCTTGGATCAGCTCCTAGCAAGACCTCAGCTTATCTCTGCTAACAAGTGAAAAAAGTATATTCGCCGACCAAAGAAATGAGCGATGATTATCTGACGCCAAACGAGGCTGCTCTGGCCGTTGTAGCAACTGCGATCAAGAAAAACCGATTGCGGTTTGAAACATTGCTGCTCAATACTATCATTGCCGGAGTGTATATGGGGATTTCCGGCATGCTCTTCATTGTTATCGAAGCTGGCTCGCTAGGTTCCTTGGATCAAGGAACGTGGTACTTTGCAAAGCTGTGTCAAGGAGCCATCTATACTGTAGGCCTCACATTTATTGTTCAGTTTGGTCTGGACCTTTTCAACTCGAATATCCTGTTCTTCAGCGTCGCAGTGCTCAGGGGTCAAGTTAGTGTCCTTGCGGTCTTCAAATCCTGGTTTGTATCGATATTGGGCAACCTGGCAGGGTCATTGTTTTACACCTATATCATCATCCATTTGAGCGGGCTTACCTCAACGGAAGAGTATATTAAAGCAACAATCAAAGTCACAAACACCAAACTGCTAGAGGAAAACTTTTATGAAAGCTTTTTGAGGGGCATTGGCGGGAACTTTCTGGTTTGCACTGCAATCTACCTTGCAATAATGAACAGACCATTTGGATCCAAAGTCCTAGCACTCTTCCTGCCAATT
This sequence comes from Alloascoidea africana, assembly GCA_030581615.1. Classification (NCBI taxonomy): domain Eukaryota; kingdom Fungi; phylum Ascomycota; class Alloascoideomycetes; order Alloascoideales; family Alloascoideaceae; genus Alloascoidea; species Alloascoidea africana. The sequence goes on along the minus strand of JAKTTT010000105.1, from coordinate 15,222 downwards.
TTTGCATTTGTTGCTAGTGGGCTACAGCATGTAATTGCTGATATGTTTCTGGTCCATGCTGGCCTGTTCAATAACCATCTGACTTCTACCATAGATGGCTTAGAAAACACGCCAAAAGCAACAGCCGCTCAATATATTTGGAAAAACTTGATACCGGTTGGATTAGGAAACATTGTAGGGGGTTTTGCATTTTCGGCTTGCGTTCCCTTTTACCTCCATTTGGTTGTAGTTGAACAAGACAGGGAAAAGCAACACTTGCCTATATTCATCACAAGAGATGAACAACCGGAACTGCAAGTAGACTCAAGAGTTGTGAGGATTCCAACCATTGCTTCTGAGAAATATTATGGACATAAAGACGACAAAATTGAAGAAGAAGACGAGACTGGGGAAGAAGAGGAGGATCATGATTTGGAAAGAGGTCCCGATGATGGATCTTCATCGTTTCATCTACCCAGAACAATAGCTTCGCATCTTGATAACGATCCTCCATCCCCATATCCAAATCCGAATAATGCCAGTAGTCAAGCTGAGCCTGGACCAGATACCAGACTGCAGAGAGTAGCCACCACTGGAACCTTCTTGTCAAGAGTTGCCACGATTATGTCGAATACTCAGAAAGCTTTGGAACATGACAACAACGGAGGCGATAAAAACAGAATCAAGCCCATCACAAATGAGGAGTTTTTCAGAATTACAACTCACTGATACTTGGACATAATGAGCCCATTCTTCGAATGCAGCACCTATTCAATTTGATTTTTGACACCACATTGTATTTTTTTCCCTTCCCGTTGAGATCTTTCGTGCATACTTTAGACTGTTATAGACACATTTTTATTTTGGGGTATAGATTTTTCTTCTCTTCTTAATATATCTTTCAGGTCAATAGATGAGATTCTGACATATTCAAAGGCTAATTGCGTAAATTTTCATGAAATCAAAAGGCACCAAAAAGCAAACAAAAGGACATTACTATAAAATGCTAGATGCAAATGCATAATCTTCAACTCATCCTTCAACCCCTAGGTCTCTTATGCCTCTCGCCCGGTTGCTGGTCTTCTTCATATGGCAAATCAACATCATTCCTTCTTTTCTTTTTCAAAGGAGTAATACCTCCAGGAGTGCCAGCTATGGGCGTGGCTCCCCTAGATAAATTAGGAATATGAATCGTGGTTGGAGTACGTGAACGAGCTCGACGGGCTTCTGCACTACTTCCCGGTGCTATAGTCGTGGGCTCATCTGCTGTCTCCAGCTTTGCCTTTCGTTCCATATGTTTGATATATGTGGCGCTGCTGAGCGAAAAGATACGGTCCTCCTCATTGAGCCCGCCGATACCGTTAGCTCCTGCGGCTCCTGCTCTTCTTGAGTGTGAAGAGTGGCTCCCAGAACTCTTGATGAAGTTGTCATATCCTCGAACAATATTTCCACAGTTTGTCTCTGCCAAGTAGATTGTTTCGCACTTGTAAATATCCTCCTCCAGACCCACAAGATTCTTATCGAGGAGTCTCTTCTTTGCAAGCAAATCCTTCAACTCCTTACAAAGCTTCGTGTACTCCTGCTTCGGGTCATCGTTAGCCCTGGAGACGGCGGCTGGAGCTCCTGGCGTTTCCGCGGGCATGGCGGGTTCTCTTCTGTGGAGGTCTTTAGTGCTGCTTGTTGGAAACCCAGAGTGAGTGTACGGGTGTTTATTTGAGGAAACAGACAATTTGTCTTCGTGCATTTCACTCTTGTGCATTCCAGAGTACCCGCGATTGAATCGATTTGACGTTCTCCATCTCTTGTTCCTGTTTCTCTTTCGGATGACAAACACTGCAAAAGTCTAAGGAACAGAAACAGCGAGACTCGGAAAGCCCTGTTGACAATCACCTAACACACTGCAGCTGGTTAAATATCCAATAGATCGTTATAGATATCTACCAGCAAGCCCCACTTCGCAACTGTTTAGATGGCAATTTGAAGGAATTTGTCCGGACATCTTCCTTTCCCCTACACTATACTCAAAAAAAGAATGAACATCCCTCCTTTATCAGAACTGACGGCCCTTTTTGGTGATATATTGCCACGGGCCGGTAATCCAAATAACGCTGAGGATGAGCACGATGGAAACGAACCTACCTTATCTTCAGCATCAGTACTCACCTCTGCACAACCAGAGAAAATCTCAAATGGGGCCAAGGGACATACAGATTCTTCTCCTAGATCCTTTCAATCAAATACTGCATTAACGACGACCTCTGAGGAAGATTCAACTACGTTGACGCCGTCCTCCTCAACGCCAGCAATCAACTCGGTCTCGCCGTCAGAAACCGCTGGAGGCAAAGGCAAAACATCCACAACCGCCGCAGGCTCAACTATTCTACACAAGCGAAAGTTCCGATTCAAGCCTGAGTTTGACAAACTATTCCTGGAAAACATTTTAAGACTGGAGCCGTTTTCTGCTCGGTACGGAGAAACAAACAAGATATGGGAGCATTTCTCCACAGAGTTCTTCAACTGCCTGAATAAAAATGGGTATAACATCAGCGTAAAACCGTATTATAGGCTATGTCAAGACCATTTTAACGAAATCATGAATCAGTTCCATAACAACATTAAAGAAAGTGGGAGGGGAACTGGTGATGGAAGAACAAAGAGCAAAAGCTCGAACCGATGTTCAAAGTATATCAAGGTTTACGATGATCCAGAGCTAATCAACCTTGTGTCTCAAATTGATGAAGTCGTAAGTTCGCTTTTGACAGGTTGATGACGTGATAGAGTATGTACTGACAATGTCCCCATTTTAGATGACTCAACGGAAACTCGAGTCAGAGAAAGCAAAAGAAGAGCAAAAAGCTTCAAAAGTTCAAAAGCTACGGAATCCACAACTACTACCTTACTTGTATGATGAATCAGGAGAACCAAGCTCGACTCCCTTAAATCTAGGGTTGCCCGGTGCAATGGAGGACTTTATCTCAGTATCATCCGGAAAACGAAGAAGCTCTACTACAAACAACATTTCTCTTCAAGCATTAGGCTATGATATTATGGAAGATTATCCTTTGAGAAAGCGACAGCGACTGAGTAGAATTGGAGTGGGAAGATTACACTCGAAAGATTCAGTAGTAGACGATATCGATTCATTGCCATTACCATTACCTGCGCCTTCTCATAGTTATGACCTAGAAGATGGTCCACCACTGAGCACGGACGCATTCCAAAAGACCATGCTTGCAAAGTCGGACACGATTATAACGAAACTGGATGAAATTCTAACGAACCAAACATCGCTTTTGTCGAATTTGGCCCGAATCCACCATGAACTTTTTGAGAAACAAAACGAAAAGTTTATAAGAACAATAAACATTATCACTCAAAATTTTAACAAAACTTTGCGAGAGTTTAGCGAATTCCAGGAAGAGAGGTTCCAGCTGCAGACTCAGAGCATTAGTGCAAACATTAGAACCATTTTAGAGAATGAATTTAGGAAGCTAAGTTCTAGTATGAGGGATACCAGTGGGGGCAATGATAGCGACAACAGTGAGCACATTGAAAAGCTAGATTAACAAGTTTCTCGCCTACAGTGATTAAATTATGATGAGCATACGAAATATAAGAAGTTATTTATTTAACCGAGTAAGATTTACTCAGTCTTTACACTCTATCTTCTCTTTTCATTCGGTTTCAGCTGTAGCTCTTGATGTGCTTGAAGTATCAGGTTACCATTAGGAGGAAATCACGAATGTATACCGTACTAGAAGTCAAAAGAGATACAAAACGGGCTTAATATAGTCATTTCCTCAGTATTTCATTACATTTAAGGTCACACAAATGTGAACTTATTTTACTACTGGATTCTCCATTTCCCGCTCCTTAGCTGAACAGAGGTTCGAGTTCTACCTCTACAAAGCTGAGCGAGCTTGTTCTCTACTCCCAGAAGGACCACTTGAGAAAGGATTCATTTGGCAGACGCGCTTCGGCTCCAGGTCTTTCCTATGAGCTAACCTCCTCTGTGCTCTAAAATTCTATGATCGGTTTGCTGAATGTGCCACTGAAAACAGTAGACAGCAAAACAGGTTCTTCCTCTTTCATTTTAGTCATTCTAATCGGAATAAGACTTGTTCTGAGATAGTCCAGTTCACATCTCATGGAGTTGGTTGGGTTACCCTACCTGAGATGTGGGATACGATACTATTGTGACAGATTGAATGAATACAGTCCTTATCAACAGGAGAATGAATGCCTACATTGAAAGAGCTGCTGGATGGAGCACGGGTAATGACCAAAAGTTCCTTTCCATAAATCCATCCAGAGATGAAGTGGCGCTATACTCCACTGACGCTTCAAAAGTATTCTATGTTTTGTCCAAAGTCTCATCAAGTACTCCATTAACCAATCTGATTTAGCCAGACAACGAAAGACTGGACCGGATCTCTCAGATAACAGGCCTTGATTCAATTCAATGCCTTGGATACTCTTCTATTCATCCAGGTCTTGCTGCTGTGGGTTTACTGAATGGATCCGCTGTTGTTTTTGACATTCTCAAACAGCCTTCACAGGATCAAACGCAGATACAACAGCAGCAGCAGCAACAACAACAACAACAACAACAGTTACAACAAGAGCCATACTCATCATTGTTGACATTAAAGGTTTCTCATTCGCGACCTTGTAACGACTTATCTTTCAATTCTGAGAATCTTCTGGCCGTGGGGCTTGACAAAGTCCGAAGCGATACCAGTTTACATATTTGGGATTTATCACGAAGCTTAAATGAGAATGGCAAGACTATGGACTCCCAAACAACAAAGACTACAAAAAGCAACATAAATAAGTCATTGAATAGCAACAATGTTTCAGGGATGATGGCCGCTGTGAAAGGGAAGCTGGGCGTGACTTCAACAACACGCGTTGGAGGATCAGGCCCAAGTGCCAATTCCAATTCCACGATGAAGCCTGTATCTTCGTTCCTTCCGAACGAGGTAGTTTCATCAATCTGCTTTCTCCCTCAGAAACCTACCAATCTTCTGGTAGGGAGCTACAAATTCCTAAGGGAGCTTGACATTCGGTCTCCTACAGCTGCTATATTTCAATGTGCCACTAGATGCGTTCATGGCATCACCGTGGACCCTTTCCAGCCCAATTACTTTACAAGTTACTCAGAGGATGGATCTGTTTCCATCTGGGATCGCAGAAGAATAAAATCTGGTGGTAGTGGCTCAGGCCCAATGGGGGCGCCCTCAGGCCAGAGTGGGAGTGGAGGCGAGCCTCTCCTCCATTTTTATCGTCTGTTGGGGGACACTAGCAGGAAGAACCATGTTTCCTGTTTTAGATACTCATCTTCTAGGAAGGGGGAGTTTTCAATGCTATGCAACGGAGAAATGCTGAGAAGATGGCAGATAGGAGTTGTTCCTGAATTAGGAATCAATACAAGAGTTCCTATCCATTCAGAATACGGAGCCGATGAAGATGATGATGCGGACATTGAGTCTTTAAACAATAGCACAAGCAGAATGAGTGTTACAACTACTGCTACTACAGCCCAAGACTATTCTTCTACTTTTACCCCCGAATCCGAGTCTCTGTTTGTTGCAAGTGTTCACGACATCAAAACCAACCTGGACAAAATTGTATCGTTTGATTATTTTCCCGACCCAATTGCCCCAGGAAAGTTGAGTTATGTTTGCATGCGACTTTCTGGTTCTACATTTAAGATGAGCGCATCTGAATCTATGTACACCACTTGCTTCAATCCACTCAATTCTATTGCGTTTGCAGGAGCACTGGGAACTTTCATAGAAGACCCTAGCCGGCTTTCTGTGCAGAGTAGAAGCAAAGAAGAAGTGGAACCAAGCCAAACTGAAAAGGAAGTTGAGAAACGCGAAGAAAAGGAAAAAGATGGCCTGAAACTTGGTAATGAAGGGGAAAAGGACAATAGAGAGGACGAAGAAGATGTAGACGAAGACGAGGATGAAGACGAAGATGAAACAGAAGACAAAGCAAAGTCTGATTTTTACAGCAAGGATGCAAGTTCATTATTTCCAGCATCTGATGTTTTGGAAAGAGACATTGCTACTAAAATGCGCCAGAGAGCACTTCAAGGATATTCGACAAATAGCGATCTCAATCTGGAAATTGTAACAAGATACTCTAAAAAACAGGCATCAGGAAAAGTGTTTGAGGTATCATCTCAAGAGCATCTCATAAACACGTGGAAATGGCTCAGTTCCTCGCAGAGATCTATTCTCAAAGACTCGGCCGTATATGATGGTCTTGATCTCGGGTTTGAAGGAGTGTGGGGCATTTGGGACATGAAAATCGGACTACAGGGGAAAAACCGTTCGTCCACTGGTAATGGAACTACGACCGGGGGCAAAATCTCAGAACGAGAGTTTTTAAATACCGTCTCTAATCTCGTTGAAAAATTCGGAGTGAAACCTTTTTGTGCAAAAACTGGGAGCAGCCAAGTAGCCCGGCGGAGACTGTGTTTGATCGCTGCAGGCTGGACATTCGGGCTCTCTGAACTGGACAGCAAGCTAAAACAATTACAAGATGCTGGAGAGTATGCTAAAGCAGCTGCTTGGGCGGTGTTCCATGGAAATGTCCGCAAGGCAGTTGACATTTTGTCAAGCTCAAAGAACGAAAGATTTAATCTCATGTCCACTGCTGTTGCAGGATATCTGGCATATAGTGAGTTTGGGAGTAACAGCCCCTGGAAAGAAAGATGCAGAGCACTGTCTACAGAATTGGAGGATCCTTATCTTCGAGCGATTTTTGCTTTTATTGCCGATAATGACTGGTGGGAGGTGCTAGACGATACGTCACTGCCCTTACGGGAACGACTAGGTATAGCACTTCGCTTCTTGCCAGATAAAGATGTGAGTATCATATTTTTTTCTCCTGATTTTAGCTAATGACAAGGTTTTTATTAACATTTCATGCTTCTAGTTAACATCTTATCTTGATCAATTGGCAAAAAAAGTGATTCAAAGAGGCGAACTCGAGGGAATAATACTGACAGGTATCACTCCTCGCGGCATTGATCTCTTACAATCTTTTGTAGACCGTACAGGAGATGTCCAAACAGCTTCCTTACTTGCATCATTTGGCTGTCCTCGCTACTTTCGCGATCGCCGAGTTGACAACTGGACAGAGTGCTACAGAGTGCTGCTAAACAGCTGGATGCTCTTTACAGTAAGAGCCAAGTTTGATGTTTCCAGAACCAAGCTGAGCAGGACATGGGATGGCACTATCACCACTGTGCAACCAAAGCAGCAAATTTTCTTACAATGTGGACGGTGCAATAAGGTGAGATTAAACTAAACCAGCGAGCATGTTTTCAGTCAACTAACAAGTGCTTTTCCCTCTTAGAATATAATCTTTCTGTCAAAACAAAATACGCAACGGCCTAATGCCAGGGTACCATCAGCAGCTGTGGCTCAACAGCCAAAAAGATTCAAAGGACAATTTCTAAAGACTGTGACAAGCACTGTTTGTCCTCACTGTGGGTCTCCGTTACCCAGATGTGCAGTCTGTTTAATGAGCCTAGGAATGGAGCTTCCTTCATTGGACCGCAATCACAGACCTGGATCTAGAGATGTTGAGACTCAATTTAGACAGGGGTAAGTTCACGCAAGACTAATTCTAGATCCCCAACTGAATGGAAATGCTAACAAAGACTTATAGATTTGGTTTCTGTCTAAAATGTAACCATGGAATGCACACAGGACATGCTGAAGACTGGTTTTCGAAACATTCGGTCTGTCCCGTTCCCGACTGTAACTGTAACTGTAATGGGTCGATCTAACCGTTATCTTCTGAATGTATTTTCTTGTATATTTGAGATCGCACTAATGAAACTAAGAACCGTAGTATCTAAATCAGCCCCAATTATTAAAAAATCTTAGAGATGGATGGGTGACCTGTTATTATGAAGGCGATTTTCTGGAGGCACATACAATAACATTTCAAAGGTCATTGCTCTTCAGCCTTCCACACTTCAGCGTCTAGCCACCGACTTGAGTTTCAGAACCGATTTGGAATTCGGCTTCGGTCAGCTACAACGTATATAGATCTACTTTTAAACGGGTAGCCTTGCCCTCTTCCTCCTGGTATACGCCTGACACAGTAAAGCGGTAGTCTGAAGGAGACAAAGGCGACCTTTTTTGAAGCGTGTTATGCCATCAACAACACTCCATCGCCTCAAGTCTGTGAGAAATGCACTGAGAAGTGTTGGAACGACAGATCTGTCGGCCGGAGTGAATCCCAACTTTAGCACCGAAGTTGTAAGTGCTTGCTTTTGTATAACGCGACGTGAGGAACGTGCTAACGCTTAGGGTAGACAGCTACATTGGGTATCAGGGGGAAAGTCCTCGCTTTAGCTTATGATCCCACGCAAGCTCTGTTTGCACTCTCCACCAAGTCGTGCATCTATATCTTTGGACAAGAGCTAGTCCAAGTTGGGCTGGATCTCAAACAATCGAAAAGTGCGCGGTTGACATTACCGGTGATAGATCAGCTAAGATTCGCGAAAGGTGTTTATCTTGTTGGAGTGGATTGCAATCATGGGGAGATCTATGTCTGGACGGTGATGGAAAATGTTGACAAGCGGCTATTGTACCGTCACGATCTGAAACAAAAGAGCAGTAACGATGGAGGAGGAGCAAGCTCGAGTCAATGGGGAAACCGTATCAAGGTGGTTGAGACTGATCCATCTTTGGATTGGCTTTTGCTGGGACTAGATGACGGTAGAGTGCTCATTTTCGACATAGACCGGGGTTTGATGTGTTCAATGGAAATCTCTCCGCCTTCAGAAGAAAAAGTTGGGGAAGTAGTTTCTATACAGTGGCACCCAAAGGATATTGGCACAGTATTGATAGCATATGAGAAGGAGGCAACGGTGTACTCAATCTCACTAAACAAGCACAAGATGAGCTTTGCCTATAGTTTACCAGAGGTTGCCCCTGGAGGAGACTTTAAGGACGAAAACCACGAGTCTATTAAAACTCCTAAGGTATTGACAGCGTGCTGGAATCCCGAAGGGAACCATATTGTTACTGGACATGAAGATGGGAGCTTTGTGTTTTGGGATGTGGCAAGTGGGAAGATACTACAGGCTCGGACTCTTTTCAATACAAATGTTGATAAACCTGTTGCAATGGAGCAAACACCAACAGCTTTTCCCAATTCCGTTGTTGATAATGCAGATCAAGCATTTATCAAAATAGCGTGGAACTGTGATGGCGATCCATCCAACACATCTCTGTTGATTCTCGCAAGAGATCCTGTCACAGGATCAAGAACTCTGATAATGCTATATTTTGGTCCTACTCCAAATACAATACTCTCTTCATACTCAAAACTCGGAACACATTACGCCAATCCCAAATTCCAAAAATGTTTCCCAATCCCTCAGCCTGACAGCTTTATACCTGGACAGAAAAGAAATCGACCAAAGGATTTTATTATGATTCCGAAAGAGTATCCGTATGCACACGGCAATTACGACCCTTTTGCCCTGCTTCTTCTCTCCGAACAAGGGGAAATCACAGCATTTACGTACCCTACTGCAAGAGAGCTGAGCGAAATTGCACAGCTTCCTAGGAATGTAATGATGGTTAGTCCTACTGTCACCTGTTCAACTGGAGTTGCCCTAGAGACCGAATTATGGATTGAAATGGTCAGAAAAGAACAATTAGCGAAAGACCAAAAAGATACCCTGTTTGCCGGAGGAGCCATGGGCGGTTGGACCAAAAGGGTAGAAAGGGGAATATCGAAAAGGACGACGAAAGATGATAAAGACATACGAATTCTCATAATATCTGGTCATTCAGATGGTACGCTCCGGATTCAAGATTCCAACCCTCGAGAATTAAGCCAAAAACGATGTGAACCAGAACTAGACTTTCCATTACATCTGCAAACTTTGGAGATTGGTATATCCGATACTCTTCATAGTCTTCCCAAAAAGATTCAACATGAAGTTAGAAATTTGGATATGGGTATTGATAAACTTTCAGTTTCTGAAGGAATGCGATTGATTAGTGTTGCGCTGAGATCTGGAACTGTGGTCTTTTTCGAACAGACAACTGATGAGATGTTAAACATGCGATACTACAATTCAAACCGAAGTTTAGAGGAAAACACCACCACTGATATAATTTCTAGTCAAAGTGGTGTACAGTACCAAATCCATAGATTTGCAAATATTGGCACTGGCAGTGGATACGATGTATTTTCACCAATTTTGATGTTGACCAACAACTGCACCGGTGTGAATAGTCAAGTAACTGCTCTGAAATCAAACAAAACTGGTCTCACTGCTATTGCATTTTCAAATGGAGATATTATTATTGTGGATCATTCTCAACGGGAAGGCCAACAGCAGGGTTTAAGAATATTTGATCTAAACTCCTCAAACTTGATTATGCCCAAGAAAAAATCTGGTTTAAAGCCTATTTCAACAAACCAGAGTCCATCATCTCCAGCTTTGAATTCCCCATTTGAAAAAAAATGGAAAGATTATTCTGGTGAACACAAAAGGCAAAATAACAGTGTAGCTACAACTGATGAAAACCCGACCTTTTCAACAACAACAGCACCAGCAATCCAAGATGTGGAAACGATTAATGAAGAGACCCCGAAAAACCTTGGCCACAAGTACAGCATGAGCTCTCTGAGTTCGAGCAAGAACATTAGGAACATTCAACTAAGCTTGAAAAGCCCGTTAACAAGATCTTTCAGTCGTAGCCATGGGCATGGGCCAAACAAAAAGCCGAGTGGTTCTAGTTCGCCTTACCATTCTCACCAATCATCTCGATCGAAATCCGAGTTCACTCCAGCAATAAAGCCTACGGTTGTTGTTCCAGAGAATCGAAATTCTAACCCGTCAATTTTTGCCACTGAGATTGAGTTTGGGGTAATGGCAATTGAAGATGGTAAAACTAATGAACTTTTGGTGTTTGTTGGATTAAATCAAGGTGATCTGTGTATTTTGCAGATCTCTTCCAAAACTCGAGACCGTAAGAGGCGTGAAGACAAGTTTGGCAGTTCAAAAGGAGCAGGAGGAACACATTTGGAGATCGTTTCAAAGTCTAGTATTGAAGCATTAGGGACTATAAATATTGGAAGCACAAGAATAATAGGAATATGCCCGTATTTTGATTCGGATGGTACTTCTGCAGTTCCAACTTCCAAAAGCTGGATGAATAAACTTCAGGGTCCAAAAGCGTCCACAGAACCTGGGTCAGTGCTTGTTTCCACACAAGACAAGGCGAGAATTATCAAGCCACCAAAGTCCAAAATTTCAACCCGTGGAGAGTATGGATCGTATTCAAGCATACTTACTTGTGGAATATCAAACGTGCCAATATCAACTCTATCCACAGCAACCGGAGCCGTGTGTATAATACTGACGAGTACATCGCATTTAAAGATCCAGAGCCTGCCGGAATTGCGAGACTTGGCGACTGTTCCACTGCCTTTCCTACTTGAGCACAAATACGCCAGTGCAGGACGCTCGCAGTTGATTAGTGCCTCTTTGTCCGATGCGTCGTATCTCTTAACCAATACAAGCAGGACGGAGATGACCTTGGTTTCCATACTAAATAAGAATAACAAGAATTGGAATGGCAGACTTGCAACGAAATACGACCGGGATCTGCTGTTTGACATTTCAAAAACGTTCTTGCCGCGATATGAAGTTTCTACGCTACAATGGATTACAGGTGACCATGCTCCGCTTGTGAGCAGAAGCGAATTGACAAGAAAAATAGTCGGAGAAGAGCGGGCAAACCCTCTGTATCCCAAGATTAGTGAGACTGGTGAATTAATGGTCTCCTGTGAAGATGAAGATCAAAAGGATGGCGAAGGCCCTTCAATTAGAGCGGAAGATATCAAAACAGCATTAGCTTCCAAGTTTTCAATTCCTGATTCTAAAGAAGGGGGCAAAATTCTGGCGCAGAACTCAAAAGAGCTGATAAAGAGCATTCAGAGTGCTTGGGCCAATATTGAGGGCACTTTGGGAAGTTTGCCCTCTTCAACAGCCTCCCTTGGGCTGTCCAGCCAAGACAAGAATAAGAAAAGGAAAGAAAAAGAAGACGATTATGATGACGACGAGGCAGGCTTATTGTAAAGAGTACCGTTGATGTGTATTATAGCTGAACTGTTTTTTGTAATTACCGTGCACGCTATTTCTTGTTTTCCTCAACATCCCATCTTCTGCTCCACGCCATCTCCACGTATCCCATACAGAAGCAGTACTAAGGTCCCCACATGTCAGAAAACGCCTTTCGAGCACAGTGGAGTCAGTGGACTACCCGGGTCGAATCCTCCGAGCAAAACTCTACCTCGCTTGGCGCTCCTAGCTGGATAGACAAGTTCAAAACATCGGTTCAAGCGCCTTTTGGGGGTAGTGGTACATCAGGCGGCAGTTACTCTATCCTTCCCTTTTCCACTCAGGATGTGGAAGTGGAGGAGGTCCAAGAGCCGTCCTGGTTTACATGTATGACAAGAAGTCCGTTTTAGTGGAGAAAAAGCGTACTTGCTAACATTTCGCAGTATCGCGGTGGGATCGGCTTCTCATCTTTGGAATATGTCTTGTCGGAGCGATTGCGTGTTTTGCCCTGGGAGTTTTCCTATTCCCAGTACTTGCATTAAAGCCTCGAAAATTTGTGCTCTTGTTCGTATTTTGTGTTTTTGATATACATGTTGAAGTCAAAATACAAACTAACCAAGAAGGTGAATGATTTCAGATGGTCGTTGGGATCGATCCTCTTTGTCATTTCGTTTGGAGTCCTTCAAGGCCCAGTCGCCTTTTTAAAACATATAACACAGCCTTCCAGATTACCATTTTCGCTTGCATTTTTTGGCTCAAGCATAATGACCTTGGTCTTCAGTCTAGGCGTATGTAGAAATTTGTTGCGGTTCTGTGGGACAAAGCTAACCTCGATTCTGTACCAGCTCAAATCAACAATCCTCACAATATTCTCAGGAGTTCTTCAGATTATAGCTGCGATTTGGTACACGGTCAGTTACTTTCCAATGGGTACCCAAAGTCTCAAATTCGCCTCACAAGTTGGCGCCCGGCAAGTTACCAGTTGGATCACTTCATAGATACTCCCCAGAAAAAAAAATCATGTTTGATTTTTCTAATGTTTGTTTCATATTTTTATTTCCAGTATATATACTATCTGAAAATCCACTCAAAGGCAAATCTTCCGTCTATATATGTGTTCTTTTTTTATTCCAGTTTTTTGGTCAGCTCAGGGACGGCCTCAAATAGATCAGCTACAAGTCCCAAGTCGGCAACCTGGAAAATTGGAGCTTCCTCGTCTTTATTGATGGCGACGATAGTCTTTGAGTCTTTCATACCGGCCAAATGTTGGATGGCACCAGAAATTCCCACTGCAACGTAGAGCTCAGGAGCAACGACTTTGCCTGTCTGTCCCACTTGTAAAGAGTTGTCGGCGTATCCAGAGTCAACTGCGGCCCTGCTAGCACCGACAGCAGCGTTCAACGCTGATGCCAGAGGGAAAATAACGGATTCGAAGTTCTCCTTATTTTTCAAGCCTCGGCCTCCGCTAACAACCTTGGATGCGGAGCCCAGATCTGGTCTTTCGCTCTTGACCAGATTTTCAGAAACAAATTCTGCCAAGTTCTCATTGGAGGCACCGGCAAGATCTTCAACAGCAGCAGCATCGCCTCCGGAAGCAGCAGCTGGGAAAGCAGAGGCTCTCACCGTGATCAGCTTAATAGGATCTTTCGACTTGACAGTAGCCAGAATGTTGCCTGCATAAATAGGTCTGACGAATGTATCCTCGCTCTCCACCTTGATGACATCGCTGATCTGTTGAGTATCCAAAAGAGCAGAGACACGAGGGAGCACGTTCTTTCCAAAAGCCGAAGCTGGTGCAAAAACATGAGTAAATCCCTTGCTCTTCACGGTCTCCGCAATTAAGGGAGCCAGTGACTCGGGGAGCTGGTGCTCGTATGTCTCTTGGTTCGCAACGAGCACAGTTGAGATCCCATTGATCCCCGAAAGTTCTTTGGCAATAGCTGGGGCGTTGGAACCAGCAATCAGGGCCGTGATTGACTCACCCAGGGAAACCGCAGCAGAAATGGCGTTGAGAGACGAAGGTGCAATCGTTGAGTTTGCACCTGGCTCAATAACCGCGAGGGTTGAAGCCAATCTTGCGCTGCTTCTGAAAGAGGCATGGCCGAGAGCAGAGGCGCTTGTCCTTGCAAAGCCGTTCAGAATAGATCTCGAAAGCATTCTTGGTCTTGTCGTTGTTCTTGAGGATCGGAGACTCCAACTCGGTGTGGGGAAGACGGAGATTCTCCGATGGAGGTGAGCTTTTGCCGAGGATGGGTGTATGGGTGTAACACAATCACCGAAACATTTTTTTTGGAGAATTTGGGGATCACAAAAAGAGAAAAAGTGAGGTTCAAAAAAAGACTAAAAAGAATGGACGACACCGGAATCGAACCGGGGACCTCCCGCATGCTAAGCGGATGTGATAACCAACTACACCAGACGCCCTTCTTGATGTCTTTGTAAGAGAACAGAGCCTCAGCTCTGAACTCTTAGGTGGTGGGTTTGGTTCGAAAAACTTGTATTAAAGTAACTTGTAGAAAAGAACAAGGAAACTATAGAAACTAACTTTAAATACACAAAACAGTATTCATTATACACATGTGACCAAATGTGCCATCGAAACAAAGAGTAAGAATTATAATTCTTACAGTCTTTGTGACAAATATGACCTCCTCAACTCTGAAATTCAACTTCTTTGAGTTTCTTTATTTCAATTTCTGCATATACGATATGCAATCACAAACTTCTTGTCGATCTTATTAATTCCCTCACTTGCTGTTGAATCTAGATCTTGTAAATGGGAAATCTCCGATATACTCGTCGATTCCCACTTCTTTCGTTTACATAATTTACATAGATTTAGAAAACTATATAAAGACTCTGATTTCCGAAGAAGAGGAAATCAGACAAGCAATATATCTTCTCTTCTCTACATCTCTATCTATCTCTATCTCTCTCTCTTCTCCCTCTCTCTCTATCTCTTCTCCTAACAAGTTGTCCCAAAACTCTCTACTCGGGCACACTTGTTACAGTCTTTGTAAGAATTATGATTCTTATGAACAAAAGGCTCAGTATATTCAAGAATGGTGTAATAATGAGACTGAAGCCAAATAGTATAAATAGAACTTTGTTTGTATATTTAGTTTTCT
>JAKTTT010000104.1:0-39536 GCA_030581615.1 Alloascoidea africana | reverse complement strand
TTGGAAAAGCGATGAGCAGTTGAGCAGGATCCCAATAAACTCAAATCCCCGTTGTGGAAAGCCGCACTTCCTAATTGGGCACGAAGCAGGAAAAAACTATTTCCGCATCGCGAACGCCATCACCGCCCAGTTTTGCAATCACTACACGCGGTAAATCAATTGCTGCCATCTGTGGAAGCTACGGGGCTCTAATGGCTATGGTATTGTCTGAGGAGTCATTTCTGTGCAGAGTGGTCAGATGGGTTTTGACAGCTCTGCCAAACATGTTTGTGTTGAAACCTGACTGATGAGCACTTGTTCTGCAAGCTGGGATTTAGCTCTAGCGCGATGGCGCATAGCCTACGGATTTAAGCTTAAAGTGTAGTGGGAAGTGACACGAAGACGGCATTGCAAGGCTGGGAGTTTCCCCCAGCATTCCACTGTTTTCCACACGATCAGAACACTGGCTAAATGAGTACTCTAGATGTTCAATTGTCTATTGATTTATAACTAGATTGTATGTGGCTTGGTAAAATAAATGTTTGGACCCAGATCCGTCGATATACAACAGACGCCGATATCTAGGCGGCTCATCACAATTTAGAATTATCCCTGAACAAAACAAACAGTAAACTGGCTGTGAACTATAATTTGAGCGCTGGGGGAGACTGTTTTATTATTTGGTCATTATTTGGTTGTTTAGGGACAGAGCTGAACTCAATATCGCTGTTGAAGCAAAGACAGTAGAAAATGCCTGCATCAATCTGATAGGAGAAGCCATTTTTAAACAATATGAACAATCTAATCAAGAAATGAAGATGACTCTAAGGTTGTTGAATGTCAATTGTTTAGGGTCCCTTGATGGTAAACTGATTTGGCCGTTTTCAAATGAGATTAAATACCATTGGGCGGTTCTAGATGACAATTGATGAGTCTTTAGGAAAAACCTTTTGTGGAAAACCAACATCTTACAAGAATTGAACATGATTGGAAAAGTATTCCAGATTCTTTATGTTGGGCATCAATTGAGGGCATTGTCATTGAATTTTAGATTCTTTACATGACAATTGGGGGCCTTCCCGCAATTGAAGAGATGAAGATAACGTAAATGCATGACATAGATGGGATGACTATTGTGAACCAAATGAATAAAGTTTGCTAGATGCTGTACTTACGCATGCACATACAAACTGGAGGAATTCCAAAGCTCACAGGTACGAAACATCATTCAGCGGATTATTCGCAACCCTTTATATCATCAAACATATCTTATTATCATCCATACTTGTCCTCCAGTACTTGCGAAGCAGTTGATACACCTTAACACATAAAAATGTTCAAACTCAAAAGTCCAACAACAGCATTCACCTACCACAATCGAATAAGGAGGACACAATCGTGGATCAACCCCTTATTCCTATCAAGGGATGAATTTTCATCGTCCACCTGGAAGGTCTAAGAATCTTTGGCATTCTCAAGGTGTCCCACTCTGGCTTCATTTCGGATGGCATGGGATTTTATATAGCTCCCATTAAGCAATCCGTTGGTTCCCTTGACAACCGAACCAGATTGGACTCGGAAGCAGATCCACGACTGAGGACTTTTTGCTCGATTACACCGGGAGAGTTCTGTTTCTGGACTGTGTAGTTTGTCCATTTTTCCGGGTTTGTTGAGCCCCTTCGGGACGGACATGAATAGTGACGGCCATGATTCGAAAACATTATAGGTTGTGAATAATTGATTGATAAATGACAATTGGTTTCCTAAAGGCTTATGTATCCCTCCAGGTTTGTATTTGGATTCCATCTATTGTTGTAATCAAAAATGGTATATTTATGAGCTCATATAGTTAGGCATACAAGAGAATTCAATTGTATGAAGTTTTTATATAATGAACATGGGGATAACAATAGCGTTTTGGAAAATCTTTTAGTTCATATATCATATACCTTTTGATTGAAATCTACATTCTGTTACAATATACATACGAAATTCTGAGCTTTGATTTCAACTTAAGTTTTATATTTTTGACTACTGTTGATATACCTTCAGAGCACTGTATTCCAAAGCTATCAAGAACAGTTCAGTAAATGAAGAACTTCCAAGTATAAGTTCAATATACACCGACATCATGGAATTGAACGGTGTACTACTCCCAGACTAAAAGCATTTACGCAATACCTCCTCTTTTTTTTTTTTTTGGTTTGATAACATAACAGGATATACATTATGGGTATAATAGTGTACACAAAAAAAAATAGATACATTGATAAGGATAAGGGATTACAAAATCAATGTTTTTTAGCCTTTTTCACCGCCATTAGGAGACTTGAATTTGCACCTGTGCCATCATTATTTGCCGTTGCTTTGCGTTTTTTGGAAGCACCCACTCCACTATCTCTTTTCCCCCTTTTTGCCTTCCCCGTAGGAGTTTTCAAATCTCCTTCATTTGCACCGCCAATTCCAAAACCCGATGCCATGCCGCTTGCACCCGTTCCGAGGGAGCCTGCCCCGAGATTAGATCCCGAGTTTGCGCCGGTTGGCTTATCTTTGGACTTTACATCGTCGCCGCCTTCTGAAAATACAGCGGTATGATGTCTTCGCAACCAGGGTAAAGTTGCTTGAGGGTTTGTTTCGGAAGAGATTGCCTCGTCGTCTAGAGGATCAGCAGGTAATTGTTCGTAGATTTGTAGAGCGTGATGGATTCCAGGTCTAACGGTTGTAAAGTCCCATTCTTCTATGGCTGACCTCACAAGGGATAACGAGTTTGGAGGTTGTGATGGAGGAATCACATTTGACATGGAGTTGGAGGTTTGTTCAGTTGTTTGTAGTCTTGTCTGTTCTGATTCTGATTGAGCTTCCACATCCACATCCACTTTTGCTTCTGCTTCTACTTCTGCTTTTGCTTCTGCTTCCACTTCTACTTCAGTTTCAGGTTCGGTTTCGGGTCCTGCATCTGTTGTGATTTCGAAATGAGAATGGGAATGAGAATGAGAATTTAACCGGGGTTCTGTGTGATGTTCAGATAAAGCGTGAAGGTGAGGAGATGGGGTTGTTGATGGATTTGGGGTAGGCAGAGGATCAATGTTAATTTTATTTGAATCGAGAAAAGTTTGAAGACCAGTAAAATCTTTCCTTCCGTCGAGATCGAGTAGTAGATCAAGTAGTTGGCTTCATCACAAGTCGATATTAGTGGATGAAAAAAATCAAAATCAAATAATTAGAGAAAACAGACAGTTGATACGTACCTGTTGCGACGAGATAGCATTGCTATTTTTCTACGAGCTTTTTGCTCTTCTCTATACAAGGCATCTGAAATGGCATAAACGTCGTTAAACCTTGTCATCAATCTCTTGTATATTTTTCTAACAAAAAATGATAAAAAAGAAAAAAGTTAGAAAATAGATAAGCAAATATTGGGTGTATATATATGCGTACTTGTAATCATGTTGCCTTTGCTTTGGTTTCAAGGTTTGCAGTTGATGATTTTGCTTATCTGGACAGATATCGGGATAAGATGTGTTTGAATTCGGGGTATCATGTTTGTCCAGTCCTGGATCGTTTGGTTCCGTTTTGAAATCCATGTAAGAGATTAGGATTCGTGGTTGATGTGTGAGTGTGATGATTGTTGTGGAAGGGAAGGAGAGGAGAGGAGAGGTTTGGGTGTTGAGCGTGCCTGTATATACACATGCGGTATATGTATTACACATGTTTGATAGTTACAAGGATGGATTTTGAGATGAAGGGTGGAGGCTTAGACTTGGACACTTGCTCATAAATCATAAACTCCATTAGGTCTGTAAATCTGGGGCGAGCGGGATTATTGAATTATGGTGGGGGTTTGTGTGACAAAATAACTAGACAAACAGGGCTATCTTAAAGCGCGTTGGATTGCTATGAACCACTGTGGGTTAGGCTACGGTATGTTTAGTTTAGTGTAAACAATTTAGCGGGAGGTTATGTTTATGAGAAAAGTGGTGCTTGGGAGCAAGTGAAGAATGGTAGACAAGTGTTGTGTGTGGCTTTAGCCGTATCTGGAGAGCTTTGTTGGGCAGACACAGGCAGTTAGTAGATAGATATGAAACGAGATGATAATTTTTTTTGTTGGTGGTGAATAAGGCTGAGTAAGGCTAAGGCTGGGCGGATTATATATTCCATAATTATCTATGATTTTTGAATCTTTACGGGCGCGATAGATTCCCCAGCGGGTCTGTATTTAATTCGATCCCCTTATCTCAGAAAGCCCAGGGCTTGGGCTTTTGTGGATTTGATTCAGGTTGTGGTCTTGGCTGTTGACGTAATCTCGGCAAGGCTGAGGAGGTGAACGTGTCCGGGGGGCGGCAGACGGCAGACGGCAGACGGCAGCTGGAACGAGCGGAAGGGATGGAACGGTGGAATAGGGCAGGGTGGAGCATCGCAGGGTTGGAGTAGGGCAGGCGGGCAAGTGCAATGAAGACGCCGAGCGAGAATCGTCTCTGGAGGATATCTCAGAGGGCCGGCCCTGAGCAGAGCGATGGAGATGGAGACGGAGATGGCCCAGCTCAGTTCTGACACCCTGCTTGGATTTGCGGCCTTGTCCTGATCAGCCTTGATCCCCGTGCTGCGCTGCAGCGGGCCTGGCTGGACAGGCGAGCCACGTGCCGGCCACCCGGGTCACGTGCGAGGGCCCGTGCGGGTCGCGGGCGAGTCGCTGGCGAGTCGCGGGCACGCGAGCCGATATAGCCGTTCGCGGGCCACGCGGGCTACGCGGGCTATTCGCAGGCAGGCCGGGCAGGCCGGGCAGGCCGGGCTGCTCGGGTGCCGGCCAGCCTTGCGTGCGTGCCGCTTGCTCCTTTATAAGCAGACCCTTTCCCGCAGACTGGGGTCCTCGACCGCCGGTGCTCTCTCCTTCTTTTTGTCTTCTTCTTCTTACTCTTCTTCTGCTCTCAGCTGCTCCAGTGTGTATCCCCCATGATGGAAGTGTCCAAGTCCGCCCCGTCCTCGTTCAACAGAGACCTGCTGTCGTACCACCACGAGCCGCACCCCCAGCACCAGCACCAGCACCAGCACGCTGCTCATGGCCATGCCTCCGCCAGCACGGCCAGCTCCTCGTCCTCCCACAGGCTCCCGCTCCCCAAGATCTCAGCCCTCAACCTCAACCTCAACCTCAACCACCTCAACAGCTATGTCCAGCCCATGCCAATGCCCATGCCCATGGGCTTGGGAATGGGAATGCCTCCCACCCCACTCAAGCCGTCCACCACCGCCACCACGCCGCCGGCCTCGTCCTCAACGGCCCTGTACTCGCTCCAACCCACTTCCGCTCTAGCCGCCCACCCATACAACCCGTCGCTGATGACCCCCATGTCCGTGCCTATGTCTGTCCCCATTCCCATGTTTGCTTCACAGCCTCAGCCTCAGCCTCAGCCTCAGCATCAGACCCAGAACCAAACACAAACACAGGCACAAACACAGGCACAAGCACAAGCACAAACACAAACAACAAACTGCGATACCCAAAACCAAAACCAAAACCAAAACCAAACCCAAAACCAAAACAGCCTCACGCCCATCCAGACACATGTCCTCGTCCAGTATCCCCTAACGCCAATGCCCATGGCCTCAGACCCTTACAGGCTCATGGGCTACCAGGCCGTCGCCTACCATCCCGCCAGGCCTCAGAACCAGAACCACAGCCAGAACCACACCTCTCCCTCGCCCACCTTCATCCATCCCCCATCCCAACAGAGTCCACCCTTCCCAGGCATCAAACTAGAGCACGCCGCTTCGCCCGCACACAACCTGCTGGTGGCCAACCCTCCCCCGGCTGCACCGGCTCCAACAGCTCAGACCCAGTCTCAGCCCCAGTCTCAGCCCTTCGCGCTCATCCCGCACACGTCCTCTCCTCCTCCCCAGGACTCGCAAAAACAGCGGCTGCCCTCGCTGTCCACCGTCATCCACCCACTCATCGCCTCCCCGGATGGCTCCGGCAAGCTCTCTCCAACCGCCTCGGAGTCGCTACAAACCCCTGCTGACTCAATCCAACACAACCGCTCTCCCCTGCCTCTACCTCTGCCCCTGCCGCTGACCAGAAAGCGCAAGAGACAGAGTCTCGAATCACCCTCCCAACATCCTTCTTCGTCTCAACCTCAGCCCCAGCCCCAGCCCCAGCCCCAGCCCCAGTCTCAGTCTCAGTCTCAGTCTCAGCCTCACCCTCACCCTCGACGAAGAAGAAACACAAACTCGGGCTCCCCATTACTCCTATCAGCATCATCAACAAATGGGTTAAGCCTGAAATTGAAAACAAAACCAGGCATCACCTCCAGCTCCAGCAATAGTACAAATTCGAAAAAACCACACTCATGCGACTTTTGTGGAAGAGCATTTGCACGACCAAACGACCTGTTTCGGCATGCAAAATCCCATTGGAAAGAACTCGGAAGCTCCCAAGGCGCTTTCAAATGTCCTTTTAGTCGGAAAGCAGCTGAGGTCACTCGGGCAAATTCCCCAGATACCGATACTACAAGTACACCTACACAATCTCCTTCTCCAAGTGCTGCTAAAAGCCCCTGTGAATCCACTAGTGAATCCAGCGGTAACAATAATTGCCACCCAACCGGCTTTTTCTCCCGCTGTGACACTTACAAAAACCATTTGAAAGCTCTACACTTTGATTATCCCGCGGGTACCAAGAAAAAGGACAGAGCCGCCATCTCCGGAACTTGTAAAGGTTGCCACAAATGGTTTGTGAACGCAGATACCTGGATTGCTACACACATTGAGAACGGCGAGTGTCCGGCATGCTATCATTAGCACCACCATCCTTTCTTTTCCTTGTACATGTATAGTACGTTACACATATATATATGATGATAGAGATGTAAGATTATGACAAATGACTTGATATACGGAAACGCAATCCCGCTAATGCAGGGACGCTTCCCAGTCTGTTCCGGAACATGCAAGGCGTAACGCCCGGGACCTGTCTGTGTCTCCTATCTGCAGCCGCACACACCCCAAACCCGGGTCTTTTTTTCTTCTTCCTGCACTGCGCTTTGCACAAGTCCGAGTTAAACTAAAAGCACAAGGTACAAGCCGCAGGTGCCGGAGCCGGAGCCGGAGCCGGAAGCCGTTCACAAAACAAAAAACACAAAAACCTTGACCTTGTAGGATTATTGATCCGCGGAGATTTCCCAAGCTGTTGCGTGTGACCATCCAGAAAATGTCAACTGACTCTTTACTATTATAAAATAGTTTTATTGGTAAAGGAATGAGCATTCCTATGAGTTTAGAGATAAATGGGGTTTGCCGTATGTAGAATGACACATACACATACACTCTGTTTTTTTGTTTTTTTTCCGCATCTCGATGTATGTGGCTATGCTTGCTTACAAGTGGTGAGATCAACTAGTGTTAAATTTTTGGAACTAGATACCATTGATTACGAAACTTTTAGTAATTTGGAAACGGGAAGAGGGCAAAAAAAGTAGTTGGGTTGATGGGGGGTAATTTTATTGTGTGTGTGGTGGGGGTGTGCTCGATTCTCAAATAGATAAACCAAAAAGCTCTCATTATTGGTGTTTTGGTTTCGCGTATCTGATACCATCACAAATCTATTCCCATTTGTCCCAATCTTTACAATTCCACTGTTATCTCAAATATAAGAAACAAATTTGAGATGAATGTATGGACAATCCAGGAGTTTTCCTTTTCCTTTTCCTTTTGAAAATAGATCCACTGGTCCGGTCTTTTTATTAATTACACTTGTACTGCTTGACACATGTGTCCTTGAACACCAAACATTAGAGGGAAAGAAAGAAAAAAAACGTGTACTGTCGCAAGAAGACATCCCTTAGGATCCGAACAAACATACTTGTCCAGTGTGTAAGGATATATGTCCTTTCAAATCTCTAAATTTAAACTTCACTGCCAAAAAATAAATTGCAAAATTTATCCTTATCTCATTTCTAATCACCACGTTGTGATTGACAGATAGACAGCGGGATGGAATAAAATGCACTTACTAAAACGGCTTGCCACTGCTATGTCTCACCTGGCTTCATCATCTGAATACTCGATAACGGCATCAATAAATCCCAAACGCCAGATTTATTTCCAACAAGCCTTACAAAATATATAGAAAGAATATAAAAAGAAAACCCCCCGATTCGTGTATTCTAGAATAAAAGCTAAAATAGTTGTCTGTTTTCAATTGATGAGAATAGCGATTAAAGCTCCTATTAGAGCTACCATCATTTCCATTTTCACAAAATCCTCGCAAAGTTTAGAAACTGTGGAATATAGAAAAGAATGAAACATACAGTACCTCGAAATCTCCATCTCCATCTCAATTTCAATCTCTATTTTAATACATCTACTTGTTTAGCTTACGGGAACCTCGGGTATCAACTCATCTTCACTTAAACAGGGACAAAATTCTTGTGCATGGGGTTGCTAAGCCCTCGGTTGTTCCAAGCCGACCTTCCCATAGATCTGGATCTAACATGTAAAATCCTCAGTTTCGGAGCTATAGGATCAAAAATACACCTCAATTATTGTACTACTTCTACAAAAACGATATTAACGCGGCGAGTAACCCCCATCCGATGCCCATGCCCATGCCCATGCCCATGTCCATTCCCATCGCTACCGCGCCGCCCGTGCTCGACGAAGAGGAACCCGACTTTTTACCTGAAGACGATGCTGAGGAACCAGACTTGGATGCTGTGCCATCCACACTGTTCACCATATTCTCCTCATCAAAATCCAAACTGGTGTCCTCGATTTGCGAACCCTTTGCATCGTAGATCTTGTAATCCGAGCTCCCGCCATCTACATCCACAAGCTCGCCCACATTTTCCGTCTCGACGCCGTTCTCAATCATGTCTCGGACCTTGTCGGGCGTCTCGGGCAACTCCAAATCCGCGTTAAAATCCGAATCCGTTTTTTCAATCGCACCTTGATCACATTTTGGAGGCTCGATTTCCTCAACATCATCCTCCGAAATCCGCTTCAACTGGCCGTCGAGAACCGCGTACTGCTTCTGCAAATTCACAAACTCCGGACTCAGAGTCGCAGACTTGTTTTCGGCGCCGATCGCCACAATCCCGTAGTTGTTCGACTCCTCCGAGTACTCGTATATCAGCCCACCGGAAAAAGTGTCGTTGAGCCCCTCCGCATACAGCCCTTCACTAACCTCTTCGAACCCTCGTGGCCGCTGTTTGTTGCACCCGTACTCGGAGAAGATGAGCGGGATCGACGTTTTCTCAAACGCCTCCCGTACTTGAGGATATCCACTGCTCTCATAACTGTCCGTACTGCCACCGCACCATTCGTAACTGTTGAGGCCATAGAAATCGGACCGCGAGTCGTCCTCATCTCCGTCAATCCCACATTCTAAATACTGCCACCCAGCCTCGCGTAACGTCGTGTCATCCGCGGCTGAGTACCCAACGGGGATCGCGCGATCCGCGTGCTTTGCAATGTACTTTTTCATGTCTCTTTGTACCGCTCGCACGTACGGCGGTGAGACCTGGGCACTTTCCTTATCGTTTATAACCTCGTTGCCCGCAAAAAACCCCAACAGATTCGGGTACTTTTTAAACGCCTCGATCACTTTGAAAACTCGCTCCATGTAAACCTCGTTATAGGTCGAGGACGGGTCATGTCGGTTCAACGAGTTGCCGTAACTGCCGGCGTTCACGTCCAGAATCAAGTAGATTCCCGCATTGTTGAAAATGCTCATACACTCATCATGGTTCACTTGTGGGTTTACCGTGTAGACACGAACAACGTTTGCACCCAACTGGTTCAAGACATAGGCATCTCGCAAACACGTATCACGATCGGATAACACATCCTCATCGTCCTTGCCCTCATCGTATGCTGAAGAACCGCCAATCTGGTAATCAATCCCTTTTGCAAAGAAAACCTCGCCACCCTCGTCTGACTTGGTCCCGGGCTTGATAAACCGTTTGCCCTTGATGTGTATCGGCACAAGCGCAGCCGTCAGCCCCGTGCTCACGAGACAAGCCACAACCCCACGCAACAAACTGAGCTTCATCCAGTCCAGTCCAATGATCGAAGAGAAGGAGGAAATGTTGTTCAACAACAATGATCTTTGAGAATCTGCCACTATTTATACCTACCCTGGAATTGTCTATTCTCTTGTCTGCTAAGCTGGAATCTCTGGGCGAAAAATCCCACAGTTTCCTCGTTCAGAATCTTGCATATGTCTGGATACAGAACCACCACCACCACCACCATCCACAGGCATTTATTGTGGATTCTTGTAATATAGGAAACATGCCCAGTCCGGTTTTCACAGTAATGATTGATTAGACAAGGTAGATATATAAAAGTTCTTGTCCCGTCGTGATTCAATATGGACCTGTTCATCCCCCAAAATGCCTAAACGAAGCCTCAACCTCAACCTCAATCTCAACCTCGAAACTGGCACATCCCAGGAGAACAACTCTGAAATCTACCCCACGAAAAAGCCAAGAACTGGGGGTTCCCAAAGACCTTTCTTTGTCACGCAGGCCGAGTCATCCAAGTCCGCCTACTTGCTGGATGAAATAGACCCGCGTGAAAAGTTCCGCATTGTCTATGGCCCCACGCCATCCCCATCCCCATCCCCATCGTCTTGGACAGACCGGCCTCTGGCGCCACCGCTGGCTCCTCCTGACCTGCTCCCGTGGGGCAAGACTGCAACTGTTTTTGTCTTCTTGGGCTGTGTCCACTACGAATTCCTACTGGCTGCCATCGGGTAAGTTCCCTGTCTAGCCGAAAGCCAACTAAAAATATACTAAAAAACGCTCTAATGTGGACTTCTACAATAGCAACAAAGCCGCTGGTCTGAGACAACGTAACGGGGTCCAGATATACGGCATCACGGTAAACAGCGACACTTTGGGGCCTCCAATTGACCTGAAAGTGCTAGAGCACTGCTACGCCTTCCCGATCCGTAAGTGAAGTGGACTACACCAGACGGACCCCCGTTCTAACCCAGCATCTCCGCGAACAGTGAACGACGAGCATCGCGCACTGGTCAAATTCTTCAATGCTATGGACCCTCTCGGTGCAGGATACCTGCCCATGTGCGCTGTGGGTCTGGTCGATCGGAAAGGCAGAAAGCGCGCTTTCCTGCCAATTGCTCACAGCGCGGGCCTCTTGACACAGGCCACAACTGCCAATATTTGCACGTTTCTCGCTGACAGCGTTGCCTATCTCGAAACAGAACAAGAGATTCCATCAGAGGTTTGATCCCCCAGAAAATAAACACATTATCTATATTTTCCAAATTTCTGTTTTACATCAAACCTTCACTTTGTACAAATTCTCAACTCCTTGTTAATGCTGCTTTTTCCTTCTCCATTCTGCCCATACTTTCCCGCAAACTCTGAATTTTCTTGTAAACTGTTGCAGTCGCAAACGCCAACCGATCCGCCTCTTCTCTTTCCCGTTGTTTACCTAACCACATTACTTTGTTAGAGGTGAAACTCTTAAATCCCTTGGCTCAATAAAACTTACTAAACATGTCTCCCTTGCCAGTTTCCGGTAACCGCGCTCCGGGCTTTTGCGTCAACACCTCAAACATTGCCTCCGTGGGTTCATTAAACACAATCTCGTCGTATAGTATGCTCTTGACTTCTTTAGTCGTGGGAACTTCATTAGGCCCAAGGCCATAAGGATGCAGTTTCAAATGATGATACAGCGTTATATTCTTTTCATTCGAATCTGAAAGGAAAAAAATCTTTATCGTTATCTCAAATTCCCCCCATCCGGTCTCTGTAACTTCATATGGTGGGCTCTCGATAGCTACAATAGCACACTTTTTAGTATTGGCTTTAACCTTCAGTCAAACAAATCGTTTCAAAAACACTTACATCGCGTAGAATTCGCATACGTGTCGTGCAACTTGAACACAACTTTCTTGATAAAATAAGAAATATCCTCTCCCGAGGGCCCTCGTACAAATATCGTCCATGTGTGCGTGTGATCTGGAGGTGTTGTTGAAGTTCTCGCGGAGTCACTCAATGGCATCGCAACGTTGCCATACACTATCGGCCGCGAAACCGATATGTTCTATAAACACATATGACGGTTAACGACCAACCCCTTAAAAAACACTCTTACACTCTCATACTTGCCTTGATACGCTTTGAACTTGGTCCCGCCATGTTTACTTTCTCACTGACATCTCAAAATTAAAACACCAATCTATAATGAGGTGTGAGTGTGCAAAACCACACACCCATACACCTGTATACTAGACTATGGTACATTACATTTTCACCTGAGAAGCAGTAGTACCCTTCTTTTCGACCTTGAGATTTCCAGCCATATCTCTTTGCTGTCCCTTTTTGTCGATGATGGTCACATTCGCCTTCTTCAAAGTATTCTGTAGCTCTGATTTCTTGTTCGGCGTTTTGCGCTTCATCATGTGCTCCTTCTCTGCTTGTGCCGCTCTCTTCCTCTTCTCTGCTCTTCGCAGTCGCTTCTTGTCCTCTCTCGACATTTCGACCTTGCTCATTGTTAATCCGCCCTTGAATGTAACCTCGCCGTCCTTGCCTCTTGCCCCAGATGCACTGTACACTTCTTGTGGCGCAAGTCTGTCATTAGTAGACATGGCCAACGGCTGTGCTTCCTCCACGGTCACCGCTGCAGCGTTAGTAACCACCGATATCGTGGGCTTGGGCGTCTTTGGTGTGAAATGCCATGAGCTCAGACTGTCCAGTTTGCCACTTAGAGTCTGATACAACTGCTCAATCTCTCGGTGCGCTGCTTCCAGTTCGGTTGAAGCGGCTGAAGCAGAAGCACCTCCGCCATTAGCATATTCTTCTTCGTAAACCTCTGCCAAAGACTTGGCCGATTTGGTCTCCTCCAATTCGTACGCTTTGCTAGGTTTGAATTTTGAAACCGTGGGGAACCGTCGTTCCAACTCGTCAAACTGAGAATTTGCTATTCTTCGTTTTATAATCTCCTCCAACGTTTCCGTAACCTCGGTCGTGATAACTGGAACCGGCTTTGAGCTTCGTTCAAACCCCATTTCTTCTTCAAGTAGAGAGTTCGAGGGTCTCTCAATCGCCTTTGCCTCACCTCTCAATGTCCATTTTTTCTCCTCTACATTCTCTCTTTCCAATTCTTCAATCTGTTTCCTTATAAGCTTTTGCTGGAGTTCAAATGTAGAGAGAGTTTCGGACCTGCTAGGTTCTTCATTGTTTTCAAACAAATCTCTTTTCACGGAGCCAATTAGCTCTTCATCTTCGTCTTCGTCTTCATCTAATTCCTCACTTTCACTGGCATCTTCTTCTGACTCTTCCTCCTTATTATTCTTTCCTGCTTTTTTACTCTGTGTCTGGGAGTCCTTCTTAGCAGGCTCAAAAAAATCCTTGGAGTAAAAAATCTCTTCGTCTTCTTCATCCGAACCAGCAAAATAGTCCACCTCTTCTTCTTCATCATCATCCTCTACTGGCTCGTCCTTCTCTGCCAGCAAAACTTGTCGGTTAAACTCTTCCAGTGAAAAGAACTCATCGTCTAGTCCAAATTTCTTATAGTCTGGTTTGTTGCTTGACTTCTTGTTGGCTTTACTTGAAGACTCATCATTCTCATCATCTTCTTCCTCTTCAGAGTCATCCGTCTTTAGTTGCTCATTCTCAGAATCTTCATCATTAGATTGTTCCATTATGTCCTCTTCCTCTTTATGTTTCTCATCCTCACTGTCTATTGCTTCTTCTTCCTCCTCCTCCTCCTCCTCCTCCTCCTCCTCCTCCTCATCTTCCTCATCATCTTCAGACCCAGACTGCTCAAATGCCACCTTTTTCCCTGAACTGCCTTTCAATTTCGCAATTCTCTCAAATAACAAATCATCGGAAACATTATCCAAAATTAACCGAGTTTGTGCCCACACCTGGCTAGCGTCTAATCCATCAACATGTAGTTCCTCCAATACTGAATAGTCCGGCGTGATAGGATCGAGAAATCGTTTCGTCAGACGTAACATGTCCTCTTGACCAACACTACCCAAATACACATCTTGGGGCTTTGTAGTAAGCTTCTGCAAAGCCTCGTTCATCTTTTTTTGTTTTTTATGATGGTTCTGTTTGATAGATGAGCTTTTTCACATCACTCTAATTTTTTTTTTTTCGTTTTTGCTGATTACATAAGCCCACCAAAAATACAATGTTTTTGGGTTACCCAGACTTTGCTCTGGGGATCTGATTTATGCTATGGAATAAAAGTGAGCTATACGTCTATTCAGAGCGGGCAGAGTCTGCGAGGACAGATTTTGCCGCTTTTGATACAGAAGGTGCGTAATGGTTAATTAACAAGGAATTTTCCCAAAGCATTGCGGAATCCGGGTTGGTTTGCTCTGGATTATCTGCCTCCATCAAGAAAGAGCCGTTTGAGATTCGATCATCTGTAGAATACAAACCTCGAATGACAGGATACCGTATCATGAGCTGTTTTAGAAATCGAAACATTGCCATGCTGGATTTTTCGGGAAGTTGGAGCAGGCCTATGTGTATCCGCTTCGTAAAGGCCTCTACCCTCAATTTGCTGGAGGACCTACCACTGAAAAAAATACACTCGAGCGCTTTAAACACAAGCTCCAGTTTTGTCGAAGCATTGAACAATCTCCTTCGTCGCTTTAGATTGTTGTCCCCCTCTTCAGGGTCTTCCAGTCTAAGGGTCTTTCTCGACAATTCAATATCTGCATCAATAGCGACTGAATACATTATGGCATAGAGTTTCTCAACAAAACTTGTCAAATCAACGGGCACTTTATAATGGGGCTGGCTT
Organism: Alloascoidea africana; assembly: GCA_030581615.1. Taxonomy (NCBI): domain Eukaryota; kingdom Fungi; phylum Ascomycota; class Alloascoideomycetes; order Alloascoideales; family Alloascoideaceae; genus Alloascoidea; species Alloascoidea africana. The sequence continues at coordinate 24,773 of JAKTTT010000104.1, read as the reverse complement.
GTGGTGAGTGAAAACGCAGTCACTATACACAAAAGAGTTTGTCGCATTTCTGTGTCTGCATTTTGTTCAAAAGTCGATCCATTGCTGAGCTCTCGAAGAACCACTAACAAATCCCCAAGCATATCTGCGTTTGCCTTGTGACCAAATTGAACCAACCCTTCCAAAGTAGCTCCTATTAACGAGGAATTTTTGTTTTTCAGTATGTTTAGATAGGTGACGATAATGGCCTTTAAGATCTCCCCTTGATGTCTATCCCGTTCCTCAGCACTCACAATTGTTTCAGCCCTTGACAACTCTTCTGCAATTTTTTTCTGTTCCTTCCTAGCCTTTCGCTCCTTTTTCGAGAGATGAACCCGATCCTTCTTCTTAAGCTTGGGCTTTTGCTGATTGTCGTCATCATTCTGATTTGGATTGTAATCGGATAGAATGTTCAAAGACAAGAAGATGCTAATTACAGACTCGTCAACTTTGAACTTTCGATCCTTCACTGCCTTTGCTATCTGTTTTACAGTCTCATGACTGATATCTCCTCTTGTATCCTCCTTGAGTATATCTTCAAAAGTTGTAACACACCCCCAAAAGCTATCGTCAATGTTGCCTTTCCTTCCCAGGCGTTTCACTATTAGTTTGATTAAATCATTTCGGAAGTTAAATGAGCTAAATGAGCTCAAGAGCTGACAACAGATATCCAACGCCGTGTTTGCCAATGATGCAGTCTCTGATCCGGGCTCTGCTTTTCTTCCATCTTGGTACGTCTGTTCCAAAATGTCAATGAAAGCCTTGTAATTTAGGAGAAGAGTTTCTTCAAAATTTCTCAATAGTTTGACTTCTTTTGAAACTTTTTCCTTTTTTTCGGCGTCTGTCAGTGGACGGATGAAATACCCAGGGATCAGACTCTTGAGAACCTGCACCATGGAGTACAACGCCAGTTGCTTTATCGTTACATTTCTCGTGTAAGCCATTTTTCTCAGTTTTGTCAAGGATGATATCTATCGATTATCAGGCTGTTAGTATAAGACCAAAGACGCTGAAAAGAGGAACATACTGAATTCTCAGGGTCTTCCGAAAGCGCTTGTGCCAATGACGCTATTTGCTCTTGTATTTCAAGCACTGATTCCTTCGTGAGTTTGACATTTTCTTCGAGATCTGCCTCATCGACGTCTTCGGCAACTTGGGGTTCCGTTGAAGGTTCTGGTTCCTCATCTGGCTCTTCATCTTCATCCTCTTTTGAAGGCTTTACTGCCTTTTTCATTCGTACTAGTTTACCGTCAGCAGTCTTGATGGGAAGTCCTTCAGATTCGTCATCTTCATTTTTCAATGAATCATGAGACCTAGGCTTCAATTCGTACTCTTGTTCCTCGTTTTCCCAATCTGAAAATTCATTTTCCTCTATATCATCCATGTTCCCTAACACAGACCAAGAGGAAGAACTCAACTGTTCATTTTGCTCTTCAATCACTTTTTTCCGTTTGTTGGCCTTGAGCTCGCTTCTTCTACTTCTCTTGGATCCCATCTTTTCTAATTTCTGGGTTTTGCATATTATTGAAATTTTCATCTCTTCACCAAAAGAACGAAAAAAAAAAGTTTGAGGTGAATGGATGTTTCAACATACAGTCCTGTTTTCACAAACGGCTATTGCTTTTGTGTCAAAAGCTTTTGAATCACATTTACCCCCACCATTAATGCCAATTTTTATTCCTATATTTATGATTATTTTGACTCTTAAATCAGAGATATCAGATACTTTGTGATATCGGTGTTTGTTTTTAATCGAGCATCTACGCTATGAATGATTACATTTCTAATTCGTTTCAACTACTTCTTTTCGGAAACCGTTCCTATTAAATAAGCCAATTACAAGATTTAAGCAAGTAGAAGTAATTGGAATTGTTCTGAAACTGTGGGATTCAAGTTGTGATAAATCGAACGGATCTTAACTTGAAGACCGAAATATTCGATGACCACAACCCAGAATCGCCTTTATTTCCTCATTATACTCTACAAATAATCATTACCATCTTATATCCTAATACTTTTTTCCCAAAAAGAGAGATATTCTTCCGCGTTTCATTAAACAATCAAAGACATCGTTCCATGACCGGGTAACTTCACGTGAAGAAGTTGTCGTGTCGTCAGTTACAGTGAAGCGAAAAAAAAATCTTCCCTCCAGCAACAACTCTTCTACTCATAATTCCCCGAATCTAGGAGTGATCCCTGGTTGACATTTTTTTCACGCGAGAAAGTTTTGCAGAGGGTTCTTTTGTTGGTTAGCTAGTTGCACATTGGGGAGAAAATTTATCTTTGTTTTTCTCCGGTACTAGCAATCTGTTGAGTTTATAAGTGACCACCTCTCCATTTGATATTTTTTCTCATTATGGCTACCCCTAATCAAAACCCGCAAGACCAGCTGGCAAAAGACTTCCAGGCCCAGGCAAATATTGGCCAAGGGTCCAGACAAGGACAACAGAACCGAGGCCAGAGGCGATGGAACGTTGGCCAAGCTCAATCGTTCAACCCAGGTGGATCGGCTTCTTTCCAACCCCAGCAGCAGTATTACGCACCACCACAGCAATATGGTGGAGGTTATCCCCCTAACCAATATAACCAACAGCAGCAGCAGCAACAACAACAGTATGGCCAGTTCAACCAATATGGGAATCAGTATGGACAGTACAATCAGTACAATCAGTACGGTGGTCAGCAGGGATATGGCCAGAACAGTTACAGAGGTGGACGTGGAGGAGGTTACAACAATAACTTCAACCAAAGAAACACTGCTGGTACAGGCCAGGGCCAAGCAATGTCACTGGAAGAGTACAATGCGAATAAGAAAACAAACTTAAATACCAAACGCACGGTAACCCGAACTTTGAAAATTGACTCGTCTTCGGGAATTAAGATTGGTAACAAGCCAAGTGCTGGCACAGAGGATAAACAGGCTGCGCCCAAGACTGAGTCTGCTCCTCCAGCATCGGAACCTGCTGCTGCTGCCGCTGCGGCACCTGAAGCTGAGCCCAAGCCAGAACCAGCGCCAGCGCCAGCCAAAGTTGAGAAGGAACAACCAATTGTGCAGGAAGAAGCAAAGCCAGAACTAGCGAAGAAGGAGGAAATTCCAACCACGGAAGCCCAGACTTCTAAACCAACAGCCGCTGAACCTGTAGCAAAGTCTGAAACTGCTCCACAAAATGAAACCTCTACCCAAAACTCTGAAGCATTGATTAAAGAGCAGGAGGAGGAAATTGATGAAGAAATCGTCAACGATATGTTTGGTGGTAAAGACCACTTTTCCATTATTTTCATGGGCCACGTTGATGCGGGTAAATCAACAATGGGAGGAAACATTTTGTACTTGACAGGATCTGTGGATCAGCGAACAGTTGACAAGTACGAAAGAGAGGCAAAGGATGCTGGACGCCAAGGTTGGTATTTATCGTGGGTGATGGACACAAACAAGGAAGAGCGAGCGGATGGTAAGACTATTGAGGTAGGCAAGGCTTACTTTGAGACTGAGAAACGTCGTTACACGATTTTGGACGCTCCAGGCCATAAAATGTATGTTTCCGAGATGATTGGTGGTGCTTCTCAGGCTGATGTTGGTATCCTGGTAATCTCCGCGCGAAAGGGAGAATACGAAACTGGGTTCGAAAAAGGAGGCCAAACCCGTGAACATGCATTGCTTGCGAAAACACAGGGAGTCAACAAGCTGGTTGTGGTGGTGAACAAGATGGATGACCCAACTGTGAATTGGTCCGAGAAGAGATACAAAGAGTGTACTACAGCGCTTTCCATATTTTTGAGAAAGATTGGATTCAACACCAAGAATGATGTTATTTTCATGCCTGTGTCGGGGTACACTGGAGCCGGTTTGAAAGAACGTATTCCAGCGTCTACGTGCTCTTGGTACACTGGGCCAGCACTGTTGGAGTATTTGGATAGTATGACAGCCGTGAATAGAAACATCAATGCTCCTTTCATGCTTCCAATCGGCGGCAAGATGAAGGACATGGGTACTGTAGTTGAAGGGAAAATTGAGAGTGGTCACGTCAAGAAGAGCGATGTTTTGATAATGATGCCTAACAAGACGAATGTGGAGGTTTTGACGATTTACAACGAGACAGAGGCCGAGGTTGACGCTGCTTACTCTGGAGAGCAGGTTAGACTCAAGCTAAAGAACATTGAAGAGGAGGACGTTTCTAATGGATTTGTGCTGTCCTCGACCAAGCACCCTGTTCACACAGTTTCCAAATTCAAGGCCGAGATCTTTATCGTTGAGCTGAAATCGATTCTATCTACTGGATATTCGTGTGTTATGCATGTCCACACTGCTATTCAAGAGGTTTCTTTCACTCAACTTCTCCATAAACTTCAAAAGGGCACAAACCGCAAATCGAAAAAGCCTCCCGCGTTTGCTAAACAGGGCATGAAGATTATTGCAATTCTGGAATCGCCACTTCCACTTTGTGTTGAGACATACTCAACGTACCCACAATTGGGCCGATTCACGCTGAGAGACCAAGGCCAAACAGTAGCGATCGGAAAAATCCTTGAATTATTATAAGTAAACAAAATGAAAGCAACAGGCACTATAGAAGACAACAATAACCAAGGTCAAAAAGAACAAAACAAGGAGGAAGCACTTGATTGCGCGTAGGGTGTCGAATGAAATCGGATAAATCTACTCGGTAGTTCTAGTGTTTAGGTACATGTCATAATGATTGTTTGTTGTCTTATCTTGACATTTTCTTTCACTGTATACGGCTATGCCCAATTTTTCAGTCCATTCCGTATGAAAAGCCCCATCGGTGGTCTAGGACTCGACATCCGAGAGATGGGAACGGGCTCTGATTGTGCGGATTGGGGATGTTTGCTTGTGGGAGCCCCAGCTCAGAGCGAACCGCCCTTCCTCCGTGCACCATCTTGTAGGAGCCACATACACCCCGATTCGTTCCAGGATTATACTTGGACACACTCTCCTTTCCCAGATCTTGACTCTTCTCTCTTTCACCCCTTTTCTCCCAAAAAATAGCCAGGTGCATTCATCATGAGTTACGGAAACGTAAGTGGTTTCAAAGTCGGGATTTTTTCGGCTGGTGTTGACGTACCCACCAGTATCAGCGTGTCTTGGCGTTCAAACATTGTGTCCAGCGAGTGATAACAAGGCTAACACAACTAGGGGAATCGACAGTATAACAGTGGAGGAGGATACGGGTATGCTAGAGCGCTTGGTTACCCCGAGCTTTCCGTAATAGGAATAAATGGTGGATATCTGATCCAACCTCTAACCAATTCTCAACTATTTATAGACGAAGCGCAAATCCATACTCAGAATCTAGGGAGAACTTTGAACTGGGATCCTACGATAATCAATCCTATGGACAAGATGACTTTGCAACGTTTATGAACGAAGTCACAGACATCAACCATGCTCTTGACCAGTACGAAAGCAACATTGATGATATCGACACTTTGCACCAGCGTCTCTTGAATGAGGTTTCGGAGGAGCAGGAAGAATTTGTCAACAAACAACTGGATTCCAAAATTGCAAATGCATCTTCTTTGTCGGAGAATTTGAAAGCGAGGATTAAGAAAGTTCAGTCAGCTGGGTTACATGACGATGCAAAGCACAAACAAGCCGAGAATGTCAAGACGAGGTTTATGAACTTGATACAGAGTTATAGGAAAGTGGAAGCGGACCACAGGGAGAGAAGCAAAATGAGAGCAGAAAGACAGTATAGAATCGTGATGCCGAATGCTTCAGAACAGGAAGTTAGAAATGCGATTGATGACACGTCAGGACAACAGATATTTTCTCAAGCGCTTCTCAACTCGACCAGAAGGTCAGAGGCGCGGACTGCGTTGAACGAGGTCCAGGCGCGTCATCGAGAGCTTCAGAAATTGGAGAGAACCATGGCAGAGCTCGCACAGTTGTTTAACGATATGGAAGAGCTTGTGACGGAACAGGACGAGGTGATTGAAACGATTGACACACATATTGAAACCGCTCAGACCGATATTGAACAGGGACTGGGACATACTGACAAAGCAGTGGTTAATGCGAAAAAGGCCAGAAGAAAGAAGTGCTGGTGTTTCTGGATCATTTTGCTCATTGTGGTTATCATTATTGCGTCTGTTGTTGGTGCTGTGGTATCAAACAAGTAGTGGATATTTTGCTTTGTGCTCATTTGGATATTATTTTATATTTTTATTTTACTTTACTTGTTTTATATGTTTGATAGTGCAATTTCAGACTACAATATTTAGAAATGTCTATGTAAAGAAGGAAATGTAGGTCGGTGATTATAGTCCTATAACATCTTAACTGAGACTGAAAAACAGCCAGAGACCGAAACAGGGTGGATAAGACCAGCCAAGAGCAGAGCTCATCCGAGGACAAGGTGTTCTAGACGTGATATTCCAGAAGATCCGAAAGTATACTCTTAGACCATGGTCGCCGCGAGGAAACACGTCAAAGAGTAGGCATATCGGACTGGAGTCGTCGACAAGAGCGCAGACATGTGTCCAGCGCCACTGACAACCGGCAACTGCGAGTGAAACTGACAAAAGAAAACAAAGAAGCTGTATTTTCTACGTAGAGTGTACCTACTGGAGTGTCTGGAGAAGAAGAAGAGAAGGTGAAAAAAAAAGTAGAGGGCGTGTGTGTGTGTGCCTGTGCCCCGTTCTACGCTGTCGTGCCTACGTCTACGCAGCAACCCAACGAATCCCAACAAGCGCCCAACCGTTGCAAAATCGCTCTGCCAGAAGACGTCTCCGCGAGTATAAAAGTCCCTTCCCGGCCCTCGATTCTGCCCGTGCTGCTGCTCATCGTCCCCCGTTCTCTCTTTCTCCCCTTCTCTCCCGTATCGCCGATCGGAGAGCCCTTTAGACTTAAGTTCCCCTATTTTTTTTTAACTAGCCTACACACCCAAGTTTAAGCATGCGTGCAGAAGTCGAGCAAGAGCTTGCCCATGTTCTGCTCACCGAGCTGTTGGCATATCAATTTGCATCTCCAGTCAGATGGTAAGTTTGCACCGTTTACTCACTAGACCCTGAGTTATCCTTCTAACCTAGTATAGGATTGAAACCCAGGATGTGTTTCTGAAAGACTACAACACCGAAAGAGTGGTGGAAATCGGACCGTCTCCGACCTTGTCCGGAATGGCCTCGAGAACTATCAAGACCAAGTACGAGTCCTATGATGCCGCAAAGTCTCTTCAACGCCAGGTCCTGTCCTATGCCAAAGACGCAAAGCAAATCTATTACATTGCCGACCCCCCTGCTCCCGCTGCCGAGCCAGAATCGGCCCCTGCTCCCGCCCAAACTCAAACCGCTGCCCCTGTGGCCGCTGCCCCTGTAGCGGCTCCGGCCCCCGTTGCGGCTGCCCCAGCTCCTGCTGGTCCTTCAGCTGCTATTGATGATGAGCCAGTCAAGGCTGCTCTGGTTCTCCACGTTTTGGTAGCCCAAAAGTTGAAAAAGCCGTTGGAAGGCATTTCTTTGCAGAAGGCCATCAAGGATCTGGTTGGTGGTAAATCCACGGTCCAAAATGAGATTTTGGGTGATCTTGGCAAAGAATTTGGGTCCACTCCGGAAAAGCCAGAAGAGACTCCATTGGAAGAGTTGGCTGAGAGTTTCCAAGGTACTTTCAATGGCCAATTGGGCAAGACTTCATCCTCGTTGATTTCCAGAGTAATTTCATCCAAAATGCCCGGTGGGTTTTCCCTCACTTCTGCCCGTAAATATTTGGAGTCCAGATGGGGGTTGGGCTCAGGCAGACAGGACGGTGTTTTGCTCGTTGCATTGACAATGGAGCCTCCTTCTCGATTGGGTTCCGAGGCCGACGCAAAGGCGTTTTTCGACACTGTGGCTCAGAAATATGCAGGCATTGCCGGTATCAATTTATCCGCGGCGTCTGCTGCTACTGGTTCTGGTGCTGCTGGAGCCGGTGGTGCCGTTATCGATTCTGCTGCTTTTGACGAACTGACCAAGGACCAGAAAGATCTTGCCCGTAAACAGCTCGAGCTGTTTGCACAGTATCTCAAAATCGACTTGAAGAGCGGCGAGAAGAAATTCATCAAGGAGAAAGAGGCTACAAACCTGCTGCAATCTGAGCTTGATTTGTGGAACGTTGAGCATGGAGATTTTTACGCAAATGGAATCAAGCCTGTTTTCTCTGCACTTAAAGCGCGAACCTACGACTCTTACTGGAACTGGGCCCGTCAAGATGTGTTGTCCATGTACTTTGACATCATCTTTGGCCGTCTTTCAAACATTGATCGTGAGACAGTGTCCCAATGCATTCAAATTATGAACAGAGCCAACCCAACACTGATAAAGTTTATGCAGTACCATATTGATCACTGTCCAGCTTCCAAGGGGCCAACTTACCAACTGGCCAAGTCCCTGGGACAACAGTTGATCGATAACTGTATCCAGGTTCTTGAAGCGGATCCCGTTTACAAGGACATTACGTATCCCACTGGTCCGAAGACGACAGTTGATCTCAAGGGTAACATCACGTATGAGGAAACGCCAAGAGCTTCGGTACGCAAGTTGGAGCAGTATGTTCATGCAATGGCGGCTGGAGGCGAGATTAGCCGTTCCAAAAAGTATCCCACGATCAAAGAAGATTTGGCCAGAGTTTACAAGACAATTGCGAAACAGCAGACTCTTACCAAGAGCACCAAAGACCAGGTTACAAGTCTCTATGGCGAGTTGTTAAAGTTTTTGGAAGAATCTCAGGAAATCGAAACCAAGAAGAAAGTTATTTCCGAAGGGGATGATACTTCTGGTTCTGATGAGGATGAAATTGGAAGTCTTGCAAACACTTCTTCCATCAAGACCACAGTTTCCTCTAAATTGTCACAAGAAATCATTCCATTCCTTCATTTGAAGAAGAAGACATTGGAAGGATGGGAATACGACAAGAGTCTTTCTGGAGTCTATCTCGACGGTTTGGAGAACGGTGCCATCAACGGTATCACTTTCAAAAACAAGTACGTGCTTCTGACTGGAGCAGGTGCTGGGTCCATCGGTGCAGACTTGCTACAAGGTTTGATTTCCGGAGGTGCTAAAGTGATTGTCACGACTTCTCGATTCTCACGCAAAGTGACAGAGTTTTACCAGTCCATCTACAGCAGATACGGATCTTCTGGAAGTGCACTGGTCGTTGTTCCTTTCAATCAGGGCTCGAAGCAGGATGTGGAAGCACTTGTTGACTACATTTATAGCGAACCCAAGGCTGGTGGCACCGAAGGTGGTTTAGGGTGGGATCTTGACTTTGTGATTCCATTTGCGGCTATTCCTGAGAATGGCATTGAGCTTGATAACATTGATTCCAAGTCGGAGCTTGCTCATCGTATCATGTTGACGAATCTGTTACGTCTTTTGGGTAACATCAAGAAACAGAAACAGGTACGTGGTTTCGATACTAGACCCGCACAGGTTGTACTACCTTTGTCGCCCAACCATGGCACATTTGGATCAGATGGTCTTTACTCCGAGTCCAAACTCGCATTGGAAACGTTGTTGAACAGATGGCATTCCGAGTCCTGGGGCTCATACTTGACAATCTGCGGAGCCATCATTGGATGGACCCGTGGTACTGGTCTCATGAGTGCAAACAACATTGTTGCAGAGGGGATTGAAAAACTTGGTGTTCGTACTTTTTCACAAAAGGAAATGGCTTTCAACATTTTGGGACTCTTGACTCCACAAATTGTGGACTTGTGTCAACTCGAACCCGTCATGGCGGATTTGAACGGAGGATTCCAATACATCCCCAATTTGAGAGATGTTACTGCGAATTTGAGAAAAGAGTTGAACGAGACCTCGGATGTTCGAAGAGGTGTATCAGTGGAAACTGCTATTGACCACAAGGTTGTCCAAGGTGCTGCAGGAGATGCTCCATATCAAAAGGTGACGATCCAGCCCAGAGCCAATATGAAGTTTGCGTTCCCTACTCTCAAACCTTACGAAGATGTCAAGAAGTTGTCTCCTAATTTGGAAGGTATGCTGGACCTGGAGAATGTGGTTGTGGTCACTGGTTTTGCCGAGGTTGGACCATGGGGTAACTCCAGAACAAGATGGGAAATGGAAGCATTTGGCGAGTTTTCACTTGAAGGAGCTATTGAAATGGCCTGGATCATGGGTTTGATTAAGCATTTCAATGGCAAGATCAAGGGCAGACCTTACACTGGATGGATCGATACCAAGACCAAGGAGCCTGTTGCTGACAAGGACATCAAGGCCAAGTACGAAGAGCATGTATTGAAACACGCTGGTGTACGTTTGATTGAACCTGAGTTGTTCGACGGTTACAACCCTGAGAAGAAGCAGTTGATCCAGGAGGTTGTCATTGAGCATGATTTGGATCCATTTGAGGCATCGAAGGAAACCGCTGAGCATTTCAAGCTCGAGCACGGTGAGAAAGTTGAGATATTTGAAGACTCGGAGACTGGCGAATACACTGTTCGAATGCTGAAAGGAGCAACATTGTTGATTCCCAAAGCACTCAGATTTGACCGTTTGGTTGCAGGACAGATCCCCACGGGCTGGGACGCGAAACGATATGGTATCAGCGAGGATACAATTTCGCAAGTTGACCCCATCACACTGTACGTTCTCGTTGCCACTGCGGAGGCTCTACTTGCTTCCGGTGTCACAGATCCTTACGAGTTTTACAAGTATGTACATGTTTCCGAGGTTGGTAACTGTTCAGGTTCGGGAATGGGTGGTGTCAAAGCTTTGCGAGGAATGTTTAGAGATCGATATTCGGACAAGCCTGTTCAGAACGACATTTTACAAGAATCGTTTATCAATACGATGAGCGCCTGGGTTAACATGTTGTTGCTCTCTTCTTCCGGTCCTGTTAAGACACCTGTTGCTGCATGTGCAACGGCTGTCGAGTCCTTGGACAATGGTGTTGAGACGTTGATGAGTGGCAAGGCCAAGATTGTGCTTGTTGGAGGATACGACGATTTCCAAGAGGAAGGATCTTATGAGTTTGCGAATATGAAGGCAACGAGCAACTCTTTGGAAGAGTTTGAGCATGGTAGAACTCCTTCAGAAATGAGTCGTCCTACAACCACTACACGAAACGGATTTATGGAGTCTCAGGGTTCCGGTATCCAGGTTCTCATGAATGCACAGTTGGCGCTTGAAATGGGTGTCCCCATCTACGGTATCATTGCCTTGACAGCGACCGCCACGGACAAGATTGGACGGTCTGTACCTGCTCCAGGTAAAGGTATTTTGACCACTGCCAGGGAACACCATGGCTCACTCAAGTACCCCACGCCATTACTTGATATCAAGTACAGGAAGAGACAACTTGAGAAGCGCAAGGTTCAAATCAAACAATGGGCTGAATCTGAGTATTTGTACTTGAAAGAGGAAGCTGATGCGATTAGGGAACAGTACGGTGCGGACTTTTCCGAAGATGATTTCTACAAAGAACGCACTGAGTTTATTCAACGGGAGATTAAGAAACAGAGCAAAGAGGCACATAACATGTGGGGCAACCAATTCTGGTCCAGAGATCCCCGTATTGCGCCTCTTCGTGGAGCACTTGCCACTTTTGATCTTACTATTGACGATTTGGGTGTGGCTTCATTCCACGGAACTTCCACCAAGGCAAATGACAAGAACGAGTCAATCACGGTTAACAAGATGCTTTCCCATCTGGGACGTGCCAAGGGCAATCCAGTTTACGGAGTTTTCCAAAAGTTTTTAACTGGACATCCAAAGGGAGCCGCTGGAGCCTGGATGTTTAACGGGGTTTTACAAATTTTGAACACTGGTATTGTGCCTGGGAATAGAAATGCGGATAACGTTGACAAGGTGTTGGAGGCATACGATTACATTTTGTATCCTTCGAGATCTATCCAGACCGATGGAATCAAGGCTGCTTCAGTAACGTCTTTTGGATTTGGTCAAAAGGGTGCTCAAGCAATTGCAGTGCATGCGGATTACTTGTATGCTGCGTTGGATAGAAACACTTATGAGGCCTATGTGGAGAAGGTGAATTCTCGATACAAGAGGGCATATAGATACTTGCACAATGCGATTGCGGAGGAATCGTTGTTTGTTGCCAAGGACAAGCCTCCTTACACTGAAGATCTTGAGCAACCCGTTTACCTGGACCCATTGGCGCGTGTCAGTGCAAACAAGGTTGATGCGTTGGTGTTTGGTGAGGACAGTGTACAAAAAGCGGGTGTCTACACGAGCAAGACCAAGAAGACAAAGGAAGTTGTTGAGAAGCTTGTTGAGGGGAGCACGAGTGTTTCGAACGTTGGGGTTGATGTTGAGCTAATTGGAGCCATCAACATTGAGAACGAGACGTTTGTGGAGAAGAATTTCACGAGTGCGGAGATTGAGTATTGTTCCAAAGCACCTTCACCGCAATCGAGTTTTGCCGGGAATTGGAGTGCGAAGGAGGCCGTGTTCAAAGTGTTGGGGACACGGGGGAAAGGAGCCGGAGCCGAGTTAAAATCGATTGAAGTTTTGAGAGATGGCAAGGGAGCGCCGTTTGTGAAATTGTATGGAGATGCGGATAAAGCAGCCAAAGCGGCGGGGATTAAGAACATCAAGGTGAGTCTTAGCCATGATGAAGTTCAAGCGGTGGCAGTAGCATTTGCGGAGAAGTAGATACGGGCGGGTACTGGGATATATAGAAAGCATTAAAAGTGTCTGTCTATTCTCTATTTTTTAATATATGAATTAGTAGGATAGCAAGTCCATGACGATTTCAAAGCTGAGAAAGCTCGCGGCCATGGCTGGCACGACTTTGAGCAGGTTGACTCCGAGTCCCTTGTAAGCGCCCCAGAAGCCCTCGTTGCGGAACAGCGACACGAGTGCCTGGGCCGTGGACGAGTAGCGGTATCCCATGTTGAGCACCTGGAACCGCCGCCGCAGCACGTCCAGCGGGTAGATCAGGATCTGCCCCACGGCGCCGCTGACCGCACCGCTCAACACCTTCCACACGCCAAACTCGCGCATTTTCTCGTAGACCGCAAAGTTGATCGCGATGTAGGGCGCCACCCCCCAGGTCGTGGGCATCAGCCCGCGGTACAGCGCGCGCAGGCCGCCCTCGGCGCGCACAATCTGGCGGGCCACGCGCCACACGCTGCTGGGCTGCTGTGGCTGTTGCGCTGGGGGCGGCGCCTGGTGCTGGTGCTGGTGCTGGAGCGAGACCCGGGTGCGCACGAGGTCGAGCGGGTACGTCGCAAACACGCTGGCGGCGCCGCCGGCGGCCCCCGCGGCCAGGCGCCGGGGGGTGTCGAAGCGGCCGTCCCAGGCCAGAAACTGGCGCTTGCACCAGTGGTAGGTGGCGAACTGGACCGCGGAGTAGGGCACCATGCGCACGCAGTTGAGCCCGTTGCCGCGCAGCATGCCGCGCCAGCCCTCGTCGCGCCAGATGTGCGCGAGAGTGGCCGCGATGCCGGTCGTGTGCCGGGCGCCCTGGACCTGGAAAATGATCTTGGTCCGCTCGAACGGCGACACCACCGTGCGCGACACGGCTCCGGCGACGCCGCCCGCGAGAAACGACGCAACCGCCGGAGTGCCCAGCGTCTGTCGCACGGAATGGATCACCGAATGCACGCCAAACTCCGCGTGGTTGGGGAATACGAGCGATCCCGAGCGTGAAGACTCCGGGGTTGTCTGGGTCGAGGTTGAGTCGTTGGACATGCTGAATCTCCGGTCGATCAAGTAAACTGGTCCACTTCAAAAGCAAACAGGAAATCAAATCAAAATAAAAACGATAGGATGTTGGAATTCCGGTGGCTTTATCACTTATATATGAATCACCGAGGAAGATCAACTCTCGACATGCAGTATGGGTGGGTGCAAAAGTGGAAGATCCAACATCCATAATCACAACCACCTTAAACACCATTTTGAATGTCTTAGATAATAGCTACATTCACACTTGAAAGATTCTGAGCTACATCTCCACTTTTCTATTTCGCAAGGTTTATCCCCGCATCTTACTACTAATAATCATCATCATCAAAATAAGTTAATTTTCACTATCTCCGATTTATATCTTTTGCAAAGCCAATACTTTCTCCAATATAGAAACAAAAACATCTGCATGTTTTTCGTTAAATGTCAGTGTCGGTCTTAATCGAATAGCACGTTCACCACATCCACCAACATTAACACCATTAATTCTCAAATCGTTCAAAATCTTGGCCCGTAGTTCTCCAGTTGGCACATCCCATGCTATAAAAGTACCTCTGTTCTTGCCCCTCAAATTATCCACCAAAGTAGGGTACTTTGTGGCAAGTTGTTCCAATTTGGAATACAGATAATCGCCAACTTCGGCGGTCCGTTGAACAAGTCCGTGTTTCTCAATCTCTTGATAAATGGCTCGCGAAATGATGGCCTTGGATGGATCTCCACACCATGTATTGAACTGTCTATATGGCAGGTTGGGAGTGATTTTGGGGTCGCGGTAGTAATACCCTGCAGATTGGAATTTCTTAGAGAAAGTGATCAGATCTGGTAATGGGGACATGTTCCAGTGTTCATGTGCCCATAGTTTACCGGTGGCACCAAGGCCAGTTTGGACCTCATCAACTATCAACAGGGCATCGTATTTCAACGTTAGATCTCTCAATCCTTGGTAAAAATTCGCAGATGCATGGTTATCACCACCTTCGGATTGAATCGGCTCAATGATTATTGCTGCAATGGGTTGGTGCCATGTTTGTAACAAGGACTCGACCTGATCCAAGGATTTTTGCTCCTCGATGGCATTTTCAGTCTCATACTTGTCCAATGGATATTTGAGATGTGGATACGTTGCCTTGGGCCATTTGAACGACGGCAAATCCAACTTGTGAATAGGCTTGGATCGAGTTACTGAACCGGATCCAAACAAACGTCCGTGGAAACTGCGCTCAAATGACAATATAGCAAGCTCAGGGGACCCAGGAGATGAGTTTTCCATGCTGCTTGCTTCCTCCTCTTGGGTAAATGGGCGGTCAAATCCACGCTTTTTGGACTGCTTATAGATGAAAGCGGCCTTGAATGCCAATTCATTGGCATCTGAACCCGACAAACCAGACCACACAAAGTTGAAACCCTGAGGAGCAGCAGCCAAGATTCCCTCTGCAAGAATGTCTGCGTAGTCATTAGATGGGAAGTTCCCAATCGCGGGTCTTTGGATAAGTGCATTGATAGATTCTGGTGATTTTGCAGCTTCGATAAGTGCAGGGTTGTTGTAACCTAGAGCGATCGATGCGATTTGAGCATACAAATCCAGATACAGGTTACCATCAACGTCTGCAATATAGTTTCCAGTGGATTTGTAATAGTCCGCGACGAAATAGACAGCACGGGCATCAAACACTTTGGCCAGTTTCTCCTTTGCGGCCTTGTCCTTCGGATTGGAACCATCCGCATACTTGATGATGGGAGCCTCAGGCTCGTTGGGGTAGTAAAGTTCAGCAACAGTGGATGGAGATTTTGAGATTGTCATTACTATAATGTAGGTAAAGAAGAAACAAAAAATAGAAGAAAGTGGAGAGGACTACGGGTTATTTATACGGATCGGACATTGGCAACGGCTGGAGAAGGAAGTTGCACACGGAGCAGGAAAAATAGCCGCAGAGAGCCTTATCGCTGTGGCCTGCTGCCGATGAGGTGGGTGCACGGGTGTTCGACGGAAACAGAAATAGCCGCTGACTCGGAGGTAAAAACCGAACCTCACGTGGGAAGGTGTTACCCTGACTCTCTGGTGGCTGGTCGGGTGTTTGGAATAATTCGAATTTCTCATCCTCTCCGCGCCACGTGACATGAGAAACAAATCAATTTTTTTGGGTACTTCGGTGTCTGGGCAACGGGGGGTAGCGGAGAATCGGAGACTCGGGCAGAAACCCAAAAGTGCGTTTTCCCGATCGAGGCTGCCCCACATATCCCCGCCACCCATTGTTGGGTCTGAACAGACACGCCAGAGACTCAGGACCTGCGATCCACCGTGTAGCTGGCATTGTCTATCCACAGTCGAGCAGAGTAGCAGTAGCAGTAGCAGTAGCAGTAGCAGTAAAAGCCAGTGCTGGCACCCCAGAATCCCGCGATCTCGCTCTCGCTCCAAATGCCCACTTGTCCAGGAACTGCTATTACGTTTGTACTTTTGTCCACGACTCCCCGGGCGGAACCCGATAGCTGGAGCCGCTCTCATTGGCCACGGCTACCCCAGATTTCCGCCTTTTTTTTTCTTTTCACAGTATTATACTCGTCTTCCCTTCCCGCGGTTTCTGCTGGCGGTGTTAGCGGCTGTTAGCGTGGCGGCCAGAATGGGCTGATCTTACTACTATTCTTCGTTCGGGTCTGGTCTGGTTAGCGCCCATGATATCTGTTCATGTAGATCTCTGTTGGGGAAAAAGACCAAATTCCAATCCAATCAAGTCATCTCGCCCTGGACTCTTTGGCTTATGAAATACTCCCAGATAATACAAATCCCAGTATAAATATCAATCCATCTCCGCTTTCTCTTCTTTTACCTCACCCTCTTCTTTCCATCTCATCTCTCAATCTCAATCTCAATGTCTTACTCTCTCGCCAGCGCCGTCTTCAAGCGTCACTTCACCGCCGCCACAACCATCCTGAGGAAACCTATCATCCAAACGGCCACCGCTGCCACCTCCATCCCTGCAACAAGAGCCACAGCAGGTCTAGGCGCCCAGGTCCATTCCCATTCGGAAGTCTACACAGCAGCGCCTACTTTGCCAACCGATATGGATGGCTCCACTGCTTCTGATTACGGCATAATAACCCCTCATAAATCAAATCATGATGGTCCTTTCGAACCCATAATTTGCTCAGAACAAGAGATCATCACCGCTTCTCCTGCAAAAATACACAAATAATCCTGCTTTTTTTTTTGTTTTACTCTGTAATTTTCATATTGTTCTTACTGCTGTTTGTTGACTTTTTTGGGTTGCATTTTTGTAGTTTCTTTTTTTATGTTCCTCTGGTTATCTTTCCATATCTAGCAATGTTATAGGGGTAGGAAAAATGCACATGTTTTCAAAACCTGATCCTGATATTGTAAGTTCTGTAGAGCCGCCCCTGGCCTGGCCTTAGATATCACCTGACTCATCTCAGTTCGTCTTCTCAGCTCGCTCTCACCCCCGTGCTCACATTTACACAAGTACCGATTTTTTCCCGCAGTCACCTCCAACAAGTCCAAATTTTTCACATCACCCTCCCCCAAAAGCAAGAGTCCAACAATCTTGTCCCTTCGACTCTTAACACCCCGCGACTTCTATATACATGGCGCCTCTACATCCAGAGAACATCCAGAAGGTAGGCTTCATCTCGATTCTGCTCTCACTCTTAGAGTTTGCTCCTATCTTTAAGATCATGATACTTTGATCATAATCATGACAGCCTGTAACAAACATTCGACAGAACTAACTTTTCTGATCTCTAGCGTGCGGAAGACCTCATTTCCGTGGGCCAGAAACCGGCGGCTCTACACACCCTCTATGACCTGATCACCTCCAAGAGAACCCGCAATGTGGCCCATGCCCAGCTCGAACCCATTTCCATCATGTTTGTCGAGCTTGGTGTTGAGCTTCGTAATGGTAAACTGGTCAAAGATGGTCTACATTCTTTGAAAAGAAATGGCCATTCGGTTGAAAAAATAACGGAAAAATACATTGCAATTACAGAGGCAAAACTCGCAGCGGCCACAAAACAGGCCAACGCAACAATTGAAATTGGAGATGAAGAAGATTTGGAAATGACTCCTGAGGAAGCACTCATGTCTGCAGTTTCCAGTGAACAGAGTCAAGATCGTACAAATAGAGAGCTTGTTTCCCCCTGGATTCGTTTCCTATGGGAGGCCTATCGATCCACCCTTGACATTTTGCGAAACAATACAAAATTGGAAGGCCCTTATCATTTCATTGCCCAAAAGGCAATCTCGTTCTGTTTCAACTATGGTAGGAAAACCGAATTCCGTCGTCTTTGTGAACTTCTTAGAAACCATATGCAAAGTGCTTCTCAACAGAGACCATCCGATCAGTTTAATCTAAAGGATCCCGATACAGTGAAGCGTTCTCTTGATATTAGAATCCAACTCATGAATACCGCCACTTTGCTCAACCTTTATTCCGAATCTTTCAAAATCGCTGAAGAAATCTGCTTTTTGATTACCTCGTCTAAAAGAATGGCAAAACCAGCAATGATGTTAAACTACTATGAAAACCTTGCCCGGATTTTCCTCGTTTCCGAAAATTATCTCTTCCATGCTGCCGCTTGGAGCAGATATTTTCAACTTTTCTCCCATTCTCCAAATGCAACTGAAAAAGAATTTACCAAAATCGCTTCCTACGTTGTACTCTCCGCCCTTTCAATCCCTACACAACAGGCCGGTAATACAAACTCGAGCCTCTTTGAATTAGACGACCAGGCAAGACAAAACCGTCTCACCTCCCTAGTTTACTTGTCCCCCCTTGGTTCCCGTAATCCTCCAACAAGAGCTTCGCTTATCCAAGATGGACTTAAACACCTGTCTATTTGCACCACCGAAGTCAAACAACTCTATGATGTTATCCAAAAGCCCGAAAATCTGCTATCTCTTGCCAAATTTGCTCCTGTATTCGAAGCAATTGGCTCTGTCTCCTCTGCTGAAATCAACTACAAACCTTACATTAAGCCCATTGTCGAAGTGATTCTAACCCGTCTTTTCCAACAGTTGGGCCAGGTTTACAAAGTTGTGAAACTGGATTATGCGCTAAACCTCGCTGCTTTACCCGAACCTTTCAAACTCTCCCCATTGGAAATTGAAAAGTTTATTGTGAAAGCATGTAAGAAAGGTGAGCTTTCCTTGCGTATCGACCATGACAACAACTTTATCACCTTCACCAGTGATCCATTTGAAGAGACAAAGGTAAGCCAGACCGGAATCTCTTTACAAACCACGCCATCCGAGATGATCAACAGCCATCTTACCCACATTGCACAAACCTTGGCCTCTGCTCTCTCTTTCATCACAGATGATGGCAAGCGCAAACAAGATGAGAAATTTGCTCAGGCTTTGAGCGCCGCCACAAAGGGAATTGCTGAGGAGCGTGCGGTTTTGGCCCGTCGTCGTGAGGTTATCGAGGAGAGAAAGCGTGAAATTGAAGAGGCTAAGAAGCAAAAGGAGGAGGAAATTGCAAAACAACGTGCTCGTAAACAACAGCAGGATCTGGTTGCTGAACAACAACGATTGGCAGATGATGCCGAGAAACGGGAGGCTGAGCGTATTCGACGTGAAAAGGCGGAAATTAGAGAAATCGAGGCAAAGAAATTAGCAAAGGAAATTAATGCTGCTGGAATCATCAAGGTTGATGTGGAGAATCTGGGAGATTTGGATTCTGAAAAGCTACGCCAGATGCAAATCGAGCAACTGAATAAGGATAAAAAGAGTCTTAATGAACGGCTTAGAATCACCGGTAAGCGTATGGATCATCTGGAACGTGCCTATCGACGGAGTGAAATCCCGTTGCTCGAAGCAGATGCTGAGAAGCAGAAAGAGGAGGATCTGAAACTTTACGAGACCCGGAAGAAGGCACTATTGGAGAAAGAGCGCAAGATTTTTGAAGAACAACTCGAGATGAAACAGAGGTTTGCAAGGGTGATTCCGGATTTGGAACACTTTGTTGCAGGAATCGAACAGCAGAATCAAGAGCAAATGAACATGTTACAAGAAGAGGCAGAACGCCAAATCGCTGAAGAGATTGAGGAACGGAAACGCCAGTTTATTGAACAGTATAACGAAGAAAAAGCAAGACGCGAGGAGGCTGAAAGGGAACACAAGGCGGAAGAAGAACGTAGGGCAAAAGAAGCAGAGGCCGAAAAGGCCAAAGACGCTGAACGCGCGGAGCGTGAAGCTGAAAGAGAACGAGCTTTCAAGATGCAACAGGAGCGTGAAGCAGAAATTGAGAGGAGACTCGAGGAACAGAAAAAAGCAGTGGTTACGAAACCTCTCACCTATTCTGAAATGATGAGACAGAAAAGAGAACAAAGGCATCAATCAACACCACAGCCATCACGTCAACAAGGCCCACCTCCCTCTGCTTCTCCCTCGCGGTTTGTCCCACGAAGACAAGACTCATCATCTCCTGCACCACCAAACGATACTAACCGTTCATCGCCAACACCTCCTCCCACTCAACAGTCACAACAACCCCCTGTGCGTAGAGCCCGTTGGGTCCCACCACATAAGAGATAAATCAAACTATTACGCTTTATTCGTTTGTCTGCGTTTTTATTTTTATTTTATATTTTTTTTATCTAGTTTTAGCACCAGTATAAGGATGTTTTAAAATTTCCTTGCATTGTTTTACTGAATTCTTTGGGATTGGAAGAGTAAATCGTATTGCTTGCATCCTGTATCAGCAGCCTATGTTGTAGAATTGAAAGCACTGCAGTGTATACTTTACATTACCTAGAATCTCCCACTTTTGTATTTATTCAATGATTTTTAAAGGATTTAATCGACCTACATAAGCAGTTATGAGTTTTCATTCGGTTTCCAATATCATCGACAGTTGTGATCATTTAGCAAATTTAGGGCATGAGAGATCGACTGTTGTTTCAAGTATTATCTTCCTTGAAAAAAAGCTTTTTGATGATTTCATATGTCTCGGTTTAGACTTCTAAGGAGATAAAATGAGTGTTTTATCAGTGATCTAATCTATAGTTCTTGCAAATTGGCGTCTGGTCTGAAAACAATCTAACTCAACTTTGACAGACTTTGACTCAAATTACGATTCAGAATGAAATAGGACAAAAAGTTGGCCTGCTCCAGAAATATATAGAGTGATCAACTTCACAATCGAAATGTGAGATTGAAATTGTAGTTACGAAATTGATTGCTGTCCAATGTGAAAAAAGAAGCAAGTTGTTGTCCAATTTAAGCTAAAGTCTTGCAACAAATGGATAAAACAAATCCTCCAGCTCTATTTCTTGCAATGAGTTTGAAAATCGAAATTCATTCATAATTTCAAGTACAAGTATGAATTATTCAGATTCGTTTGGAGTAGTCTGAGAATTGACTCTGAATTTGCCGGTTCTCCGATTTGATATGATTATTCATCAATTAAGAGCATCACAACATATTCTTCCGCATCTTGACTATCCCACATTGCAGTTCTCAATACGTTACGCTGGCACATATTCCTGATTTCACATCAAATGTTTTGTCATTTGTGGCAGATCTGAGAAATAACTGTGAGTTCAACCTACAAAGGGTGTATTCTTAGCTCACCCCATCACTTGTTAAGATCTAAACAATGTGAGCAGATGGTGATTGGGAATGTAAACAAGTAGTTCAGTTTTCAGGCTCTTTACTTAATTCTCTTACATTCTCTGACATGATCAAATGAAAAATTGCCACCACTCTCTTTCCACATCCTTATAGTATAACTTATGGACTTTAGTAAACGCTCCAGTAAATAATCATATATTCTTCAGTGTTCACTGGTGAATTGTGTAAAGTTATGCTTTTAACGTAGTTTATATGCGAACGAATCACATATGCGAGCGAATCACTTTCCACAACCTATCTAAATATAAGAGACAAATTAAAACACAACCACAATAAAAATCTACTCGCTATTACCCTTATCTGAATCTCCAGACAATTCTGCATCTTTTGTAAAAGTCCGCGAATTATGACCATCTTTCCCGCAAGTATGACATCGCCGAACAGTCGCCGCAGCTCGCCTCGACCGATCACCAGATTGCCTTGTTTCATGAGCTACCTGCTTATCCACCTCCTTCTGAGCTATGAGGTCTTGATCTTCTCCTACAGAAAGGGCTCCTCCTTGCTGTAAGCGTGTCTTTTGGGTCCTCCGGCGCTTGCTCAGTCTCTCATTCGCCTCGCGAAGTGACCTATTCTCAGCACGCAGGAAGGCTACCTGGTCCACAAAAGACTGAGTTCCATTAGCAATATTGTCAACAGCTTCATAAATTAATGTTGGAGAGCTGTTCTGGTGTCGAGAAATTCGATCTTTGATGTAAGCAGACTGTGAAGCGGCTTGTGGAAGGGTCTGTGGTGTCGAAGAGACCCAAGTTGTAGAAATCCGCATCAGTAACACCATACTTGGCTCTCATATTCGCCACAAGCTGAAACCACGCGTTTATCGCGTCTGGATCTTCGCATTTAGCCCTCTGGTAGTCGTATGTGCGATTAAAGCGTGTCTTGAGCTCTGGTTGTTGCTTGACGAAGTTTGTAGCCCAGAACTTCCCGACGCGTCAGCCCTCACGCTCTGCTACCAGGAGATTAGCCATATCTTCAACGCCAGAGAGGCGGGGAGAAAATCCTCCGGCACTAAGGTCAAGGATGAACTTGACTAGAGTCTCCTCTTCTAGCTGGGTCAACCGCATCGAATTGGCAGGAATATCAACGCGTGCGCGAGTTCCATTCATCGTAGTACGGAGTGTTGAATAGGGAACATAGTAGGTCTGGGCAATTTTCCGGATGCTGAGTTTTGGGTCTTGTTTGATAGCCTGGATGGCAAGGAGGAGATTGGCTTCTTTAGAATTTGAACACATGTTATGTGTCAGAAGAAAGTAATAGTTAAATAAGGAGTTTGGCAGGATTGTGGAAAGTGATTCGCTCGCATATACAGTACGTTATAATAATTTGATCATTTTGCAACCAAACAAAACACACAATAAATCTGTAAACGTGCTTTATAGTGCCAACCAAGCACTGACCTCAGTATCAAGCACCCTATAGAAACTGTGATATTACATAGAAATAGACAAATGCTTGCTTCCCAACACTTTCAATGCCTCTTAATCAGACTTCCAGAGAATCCCAAAAGTCACTTCTCCACTTGCACCTAGAAGGAGCCAGCTTATTCAAAAATACAACAAAGTAGTCTTTTCTACTTGTTCTTACTCCAATCTAAGTCGATCTGAGTAACGTAAGGAAGCAACCGTCTACCCTCTGTATGTGAGCGGACCACTCCAGCTTGCGCACGACTTTGAAACGACTTCGCCTAACCTGAACCACACATCGTGTGCTCTCAAGTAGTAGAAGTCAGTCATCCTGCAGTTATCCAGGAAAACCAGACCTAAAATCCATATTTTAAAAGGCTTCGGTCATTCGAGCCACATTGGCACAATAAAATCAACGATGTGCTTGCAAAGATATGCCTGTTAATTTGAAGAGATTGGCCCTGGTAGAAGAGGATGTTCTAGTAGAGCTCTTTCTCGGCTTTTATGGACAAAGTCTTTCTATCTCTTGCTCAAGTTGGAACTTATTGGGGTTGTATAGAATACAGTCTTCCCCTTTCTTGGGTAATAAAGTCTACAGTAACGCACTAATTATGCTACTGGTTGTTAATGTATCATTTTTTAGATAAATTGACTACTAGAAAAGTATGATATGTAAGTGATAGATGTCTAGAAGAGTTTGATGAGCTTGTGTCTTCTTGACATCTCTGACATAACCACAGGCCGGGGTTTGGTGTACTAACACTAAATAACAAGTGTGCCTACTTTCGATGATCTCCAGATGGTGTCGCTGTTGATAACATTGCCAACGAATCCATCGATGTGAAAACAAATCGCCATGTAAGGCAAGCAATACACTAAACAAGCGCCGAGAAATCAAGATACGCATGTGGAAGCTTTACCACTTAGAATACTGTGAATCTACTTGTTCAAAAGCACTCCAACGATTATATTTGCTCAGAAAATACCGCAATTCGGTAGTGGAGTGAGAGAATCGTAAAGGCTATTCTACGATGTGAGGTTTGCAGGAGGCCAGCATATAAGAAATCCCTGGTGATTCAGGTAAAATTAACAATGCATAATAATTTTGTATGAGATTATGTTCACATTATATGAACAATTCCAAAGAGGGGTGAAAAAAATTTACTTCTACATGTGTAAGGTAAATGCTTTATCAGGCTCTCCAGGTCCCCAATTGTCATGTAAAGCATCTACAATTCGATGACAATGCCCTCAATTGATGTCCAACGTAGAGAAGCTAGAATACTTTTCCAAACATGTTTAATTCTTGTAAGATGTAGGTTTTTTCACAAAAGGTTTCTCCTAAAGACTCATCAATTGTGATCTAGAACCACCCAATGGTATTTGATGTCATTTGAATCGGCCCAATCAGTTTACCATCAAGGGACCCTAAACAAACAAATAATGACCAAACAATGAAACAGTCTCCCCCAGCGCTCAAATTATAGCTTACAGCCAGCTCGCTGTTTGCCTTTTCCAGCGACAATTCCTCTTGAATTGTGATGAGCCGCCTAGATATCGGCGTCTGTTGTATATCGACGGATCTGGGTCAAAACATTTATTGTAGCAAGCCACATACTATCTAGTTATAAATCAATAGACAATTGAACTCCTAGAGTACTCATTTAGACAGTGTTCTGGTCGCGTGGAAAATGGTGGAATGCTGGGGGAACTCCCAGCCTTGCAATGCCGTCTTCGTGTCACTTCCCACTACACTTTAAGCTTAAATCCGTAGGCTATGCACCATCGCGCTAGAGCTAAATCCCAGGTTGCAGAACAAGTGCTCATCAGTCCCCGGATATCCCAGGTTTCAACACAAACTGCCCCGTAGCTTCCACAGATGGCAGCAATTGATTTACCGCGTGTAGTGATTGCAAAACTGGGCGGTGATGGTGTTCGCGATGCGGAAATAGTTTTTTCCTGCTTCGTGCCCAATTAGGAAGTGCGGCTTTCCACAACGGGGATTTGAGTTTATTGGGATCCTGCTCAACTGCTCATCGCTTTTCCAA